>JAWZYV010005560.1:600000-802500 GCA_038373885.1 Cheiracanthium punctorium
GTACAGCAATGTATTAGTTCATACAGTACAGAAGTACGCTTAATGGAATTGCAAATTTGCCGCGAAAAATTATTCTATTAAACGGGAGAATGGAATATTCAGGATCACATAGATAATTTACAACTGTTTGGTACAGTGAAAATACATTACATTAAACGGAATATTCTTTTAAACGGTATTCTTGAACTAAAAACAAATGTCTTTACTATATATAATTTTAATAAAATGGTTTGCTATCATCAACTCATTTTTTGACAAACATAAAACTTTTGATTGCACTTTAATTCAGTTTCTTTGAACAATCAACTTCTTAATGGCTTTTCTTTTTGCTCTATAACAATGAAAAGAATTTTTTGAAGCTCATGTCTATACATAGTATACGAATAAATGCAAGTAGAAAAATATTGTGTATTTTTATTTTTTTTATAAAATAAAAATAACAGTGCTGGTTATTTCCATCGGTGTTATACAACAGCGAGTCTGTAGAAAACAATGAAAATTTAATGATAAGCACGCACGCTATACGAAAATTAGAACACGTTCTATGACCATAATAGTTTCTAAGAATCGCAGGTGTACTGTATATCACAATAGCATATTAATGCTAAAAAAAGATATCAACATGTTGGATTTTATTTTTATTATTATTATTAGTAGTAGTAGTCATATTAAAAAGAAAATATTAGGTTGTAACGAAAGTTTCCCGCCACCGTAAACATCGTCAGAAAACAGTTCGCGTTGGCGTATTTGCTCATATTTTGTCAAAGGATTTTTGGCATTTGAAAGAAAGAGACTTACTTTATAACACTGTGTTATGAAATCTGTAAAAAAAATATAGTTATCATTAAGTACAAGGTGTGTCAAATGGAACTATCACTCTAGAGGATTGGAACCATCATTTACTTCCAGTTGTGTTGCAAAAAGTCAGCTGCAGAATATCAACAAAAATGAGTACAGCTTTAAATACTATTGTTGCATCACGTGACACTGCAGGTTTGTACCGAAAGATCAAAAACAGTTATCTAAGGAGTTAGAAGTTAGTTTTTCAAGCAGATTTGGCGGAAAACTTTCGTTACAACCTGATAGTATTTTAACCGTTCTTTTTTTATTTTAAATGCTCATTAGAAATTCACTATTTTGAAAGTTATATAGGAAACAATTGATTATTGATACAGGGCTACCGAGTAAAATAGTAAGTACTTATGAAACTATGTGATTTTTTTTGTACAAACTCGCTTGTAAAGAGTACTCTGTTATGATAAACAAATATTTTGGTCTCTTCGAGCTCGTTATAAGCAAATTCGAATGTATTTCTGTATGTATAAAATAAATATAGAAAGTAGAAACGCTTGAAGTTTTTAACACTAAACAGATTACACTTCTTATGCTGGATATATATTTCTGTCGCAACCATTTTATATATGTATCTAGTACTTAGACGTGGACACATTATTCAAATCAAAACTCTGAATCTAAAGGAAATCGGTTATCTGTATCCTCTAAACCAAAGTTAACCTGTAGATGTAACAGACAGACTCGTCGCCGGAAGTACGTTAACCACGCCCTTCCAGCGTTACGTACATTACGTAAGTTCTTGGCTATTTTCGATCGGTAAATGCTCGCACTTTCGTAGATATAAAATGAACATACAAGCTGCTATCCCTTGTTGAGTCTCAACGAATTACAAATACATTATTCAATTGGCAATGATTTCATTGTGATGGCGGATAATGCACGACCTCACCGAACTGTAATTGCTGAGGAATATCTTGAGGGTTTTGGTTTAGATCGAATGGAATGCCGAGTTCAATCTACAGACCCGAATCCGATTGAGCATCTTTGGAACTATCTTGGTCTACAGGTTGCGTCTTTAAGCTCACCACCAAAGTCTTTAGGAGACTTGGAACGCAGCTTACACCGTGTCTGGTCTTCGCATCCCTTTTCAGTAAGGGCAACTTAATTGACAGCATGGAAAGTATATGCCTTCAATGCATTCAGGCTGTGGGTGGCTTACCAAAACATTTTGGCTATGTTTCTATGACATTTTACTGCGTAAAACTGAGATATATTATTTTTTCCAAGAATGGGCATTCCAGCGAGATTGCATTTTTTTGTGGTAAATCATTATTGATTATTGATTACTTCTTATGTAAACTTCTACGTTGCAGTCATACATAACTGTTTTGTGCACATGCCATCCAAATTTGGTGTTTCTATATTCATTCTTTGCAAATTAGGTACAAAATGGGAAGAAGCTAGTATGTTTGACTTTTATTTACAAAAAAAAAATAAATAAATAAATAAAACTCTAACATGACTGAGCGTCAACTTAATTTGCTACGTTATTGAATCCAACAAAAAATAGTCATTTTTAGTGTTTGCCTCGAAAAATAAAAAGAAATAAATGCGAAACAACTAGAACATTAGGCTGTTACCACTTTAAACGTAGAAGTTTTAGTCCTATTCTCGATTCTCGGTATGTTATTTCTTTCGCAAGTGACGCAACATTTTCAGTCTCCAAGCAGAGGCAGCAACGCCTATTTTCATGAAAATCGGAAATTTGAGAACTTTAGCCTTGTAAATGATAATTATCGTTATATATTATTTTATACGGTGAAATTTCATTCGAAAATATAAAAAAGGTCCAGTTTAAAAAGGTCTTTTAAGATCCGTTTGAAGTGATCTTTGAACTAATGCTTCAACCTCATTTACTGGTTTAATGATGCGAATATTCGAACCATGAACCTCTTTTTATCGAGATCGGAACATTTCACTGCCATCATGATGGATCACTGCCATCTGTTGGTAATAATTGTCATTAATATTGAACTTTCTCTGTCAGATTATTTAATTACACATTACGGGATTCATACGTCAATCCATCTTTATTCCCAGTTTCATATATTTTATTTTTTAATCAGAAAAAACTTTCTGGACACTTTGTACACTACATACCATCATAACGTTACAAAAAAAAAGTCGTTTTCCATAATGCCTTAACTAAAAGACCGAACAACAGACTGATAGAAACGCAAAGCACCGAAAGCTTTACAAGACAGAATGCGCCAGAATTCCCATTTTTCAGGTAGCCTACAATCTTTTAACACATCAATAGAATCTCCAGGAGAGAATTCAGTCTTGGAGGATAAAAATCTCTATCTGCATGACTGTGTGGAGGGAGCGCCTGCGAAAAAGCACAGATGCTGACTTAAGCAATCTTCTCACCTTGTGAATCTCTTACATAATTCAAGAGGTTTTTGTTCGAACTGCATTTGTGCTTGTATCCCCCTCCCCTCCAACCTTCGCGAGAAGTAACTTTCCGGATAAAGGCTCTCAGCTTGACATAGACTACGGGTACAGCAGAGGGTAGGATAGAGTCATACTGAAATGTTTCTTGAAGTTTGTCTTATTTTTATTTCCTTTTTTTTCTAGTTTCTTTTATTATCTTCATTCTTACGGCAGAAATGAAAATGTACCAGCTCTCTGTTGTTCCATTTGACGTGGTGCCTTTGTGTTTTGAGATGAATGCGCGACTTTTGAGTATGGTGAATTTTTTTTCTTACTTGTGTTTTAAGGACTTCGAGGATGGTCAATACTGTGTAACAGAAAGTGTCAAGAATTTATTTTATAATTGTTCTTCTAAATAAATAAATGCATATAGAATGAACTCAACGAGTAATATTCGAAACATTTGGAATTTATAAACATTTCTCGCTAAAACTTATTTCTCACTAACGAAGCGCAAATTTATACAATTTCTCAATGATTTTGTGCACCAAATTTGGCCACACTTTATTGCAGATAACGCAATCCAATGGATTGTTTTTCCAACATTACTTATTGCGCCATCTGGTATAATTAAAATTATTGAAGTAATTCCATGAAAATATGAATCCAGATATACATATATGTATGTGTGTTGAGTGCAGGTCACAAAGGTAGAAAACGTAAATTGCCCCACAAATAGCATGATAATTATGTTATATTTATATTGAATAAATTTGGGAACCTCAGCCTAGTCTTTAGATAGAACTTCTGGCTTTATCCCTACTAAATATGTAACAGTTAACCAGCAAGTATTCTTGAATTGCAACTTTACTTTAGTCAATCAAACCATTAAGTCGAAGTAATGCATATTTTTATCTTTATTGATGAGGTAAGTTGATATATGGATGGTGTTTGTCATACCTGATATTTATAAGTACATTTGCCAATTTAAAAGGCATTGCTTTTATAATAAAAGATGAACACATACTAATTTTTACGTTTCACTACTTGTTTATTGCTTTGACAGTGCCTGTAAAAATCTTATTTCTGTGTTCTTCGAAAAAATTCAATTGTTATGTACAAATCAATTATAAAATAAACATTCTTAAAGTGAGGAAATTAATTTAAAATAAATTAGAATGACAGAAAATTACGTTTTCTTCAGGATGCTACCTTATTTTCAAAATAAAATAAAGTTTGATTTATAAGAAGTATTATTTCATTAATTTTACTGATTATAGCTCTGTATTTTCCATGTAATACATCTGATGTAACTTATCAAAACTACTGAATGTTTCTGCTTTCATTTTAAAAGAATTAAGTGAATTTATTAAACATTTCTTAATATTTAATGTTTTATTTCATTATTCTCCCCAATTAGATCTAACCATAAAATGGGAAACAGCTTCCCCAGATTCTAAACAAAAAATAACAACTACCTTGCAAAACTATACTAGCACAATTAAAACACACAAAAGAGTGTACTGCCAAGAGTGTATCACTCTAAATTATAATACCTGACACTGCGCTCTTTATGCCCGCTATAGAGCTAAACTATAATGCCATCCCGGCTTTTATTATGACATCATTTTTTACCTTAGCTTCCTGACAAAAAGAACAACTTCCATAATTGGCACTTTAGACGTTGGAGGCATGTTTTGAGATAGCACATGGGAGTTTTCTAACATGACGTTTAAGACCGCCAATTGCGAGCTTATGCCGTTGTAAATCAAAATGTAAGGGACAACCTATTCTCGTTAGAGGTAACGTTTATAGCTTTTGTGTTCAGCTTCGGGGGAACTTCGCAGTTCATATCGTTACATATTCTTTATTTTTTTTTACTCCCTCTGCACAAAAGCGAGGATTGTACGATGTTTTGACAAAATATTTTATATAAAGGATATGGAGAGCGTAATAATACCAGAGTGATATAAGAGGCTTTGTGGTACGAACAAAGTATTAGTTTTATTTATTAGGTTTCTTTCAATAGCCAAGGGGGAAATTGCGCTAGCATTTTGCGTTTAACAGTTTTTAGCATTAAGGGTTGTCAATATTGGATAGAAAGGAACAATGTAACTGGGAAATAGGTAAGAATTTGTTATTAAAACTAATTGCGCAGAATAAATGCTTGATACTGAGTTTGTCTGATCTTATGCTGTATGTATTTATCTATTTTCATATAAAAAAAATCGGATGAAAACTGTTGAAAAAATTACAAAAACATCAAAAAATGACTTTGTCAAATCTCAGTTAAAAGTAGCCAAATAGGTTGAAACATCTTAGAAAAGAGTTCCCATAGAGTCCACACTTAGAGTTCCCATAAAGAGATTAAATGTGCAAAAAAATATATAAAAGTGTTAATAAACGCAATTTTCAATAATATCTTACTAAATTCTGTTAAAACAGAAGATAAATATATATAGTATGTATATTAGTCGTGTATGAGGAAAAAAAAAGGTCTTCATTGTTGAAAATCCGATTAGTTTCTGTTATCGACGGACCTTGGCGTAGCACTATTTGTTTACGTTGTATCTTGGCGTAACACTATGTGTTACATCGCGTTCTGCGCTCCTCAACAACTTCCCGTATCCCCACCCCCCCTCAACAACTCCCCCCCCCAATTTCTAACCCTCTGACTTTTTACTAGGAGTAATAGCACATTCAGCATAATCCGTTGTAATTCTCATCCATTTTACAACCTTAAAAATCAGGAGAAAATATTGCATACCGTACAAGACGACTGACTTCTAGATATCCACCTGGAAGATCTTTAAATTTTTTTTTAAATTTTATTTTGCAGGCAGAAACACTTTTATTAATTCATTTATGTACTATTTAAAAATACCTTTTTATAAACTTTTTTAATAAAAAGTACGCTTTTATTTTAAAACTACTTGAAAAAAAATATCCGAAATACAGGCCGTGCGAAATTAAACGACCCTATTTTAAAGTTGACAACAGACGGAGCTATTGTTGATAATGAATTTTTGTGCAGGATAACCGAAGTTCAAATGTCGCCACCAGGGGGCGTTTTTAATGAAACACACATTTAGCATATATTTGACAAATATTATTACACCAAAACTTGTTTAACATGACGGCCATCAGTGTCAGCTACCATCTGAATCGTAAGAAAGCATGGTCTACAACTGGCCGCAGTATGTTCGTGGAAATATTATGAACATGTTGTAAAATGCTGTCTTTAGATCCTGTGAAGTTCTTGGATTATCACGGCTTACGAAATGTTTCAACCTCCCCCAAATCTCCCCAGCCCCAAGTCGCATGTATTGAGGTCTGAGGTCCGCGGAGGTAATGGTACGCCCCCTTGGTGGCGAATATTTGAACTATATTTTTTTATTCGCTCAAAAAATACCCCTTCCTTCATTATGTCCTGCACATAATTTCATAACATTATCAACAATAGTGTCATCTCTAGACAATTTTAAAATAGGGTCGTTTAATTTCGGGCAACCTGTATATGAGCTTCCTCATTAGTAGTAAATATAATAATGCTGTAATTATTGACACTAATCTTAAATCTTTATCCATATTTGATCTGGGTGGGATTTTCGAACTAAATCTGGACATTGAAATATCGTAACCTTCATATTTCAGCAATAGCTATCTATCTACACCCATTTAACTTGAGACACAAATAGCAGGTTATTGACAACTGTTTACAAAAGAGCTTGATATGACAAACGATTTTACGTGACTAATGGTTAAATAATCAAATACTCGTTAACAAAGAAACAAAAGATCCATTCATCAACTGATATCTCGTATATGTATAAACTATATCGTAATTCATTGTAGAAATCTTTTACAAATTACGAATCTGCTGCTCTCTTTGTTCTAAGCATGTATTTTTAAAAGTCTTTTGAATGTTAAAATATCTATTGGACTTTCACTTATCGTATTTCATGACAGTTTTTGAAAATAGTAAAAAAGTTCGAAAATTTTCTCAAAGAAGAAAAAACTGATAACCGAACACGCTAACCATACTGTTAACTAATTTCCAACTTCCTTTGTGAATTGTTTTTTTTCTAATATAATGCTTAAAACCACCCTTTTTGTAATCGTTCATTAGATAAAGCTCATTAATAATACTTTTATGACATTATCCGTCTTTCTAAATATAGTTTTTTGCTTTATTCTAGAGTTGTGTTAAATGTGTAGCACATTCCCGTGTAGAGTTCTGAAAATATTGTTATTCTTGCTTTTTTTTTGTTAAATATTAATTACTTCTTTTTTTTTTTTTACTGAGAAGCCTAATTTTCCATTCATCATTTTCCAATGACATATTATTTAATAATAATTAACCCACAATTTGTTCGTTATGTTTAATGGTGAAACTTTGAAAGACATTTTTATACTCTCTGTGACATGCTTTTCATTGGAGGAAGTGACAGTTACTTCAGAATAAATAGATATTAAGATATTTGAGTTTTAAGGATTTCATTTTTTTAACTGTTTTTCTGATACATTTAAGTGAAATAATCAAGCACAATATTAGAATAAATTTGCAAACCTCAGATATATAAGAATTCAGTTACATAATCGCTTTAAAAATCTTCTTCGAATTTCAATCAAACACAACTCTAAGCGTTATCTAATTACTTGGAACTTTAGTAAAACGAGGGAAATCTGTGAATTCTGTACATTTTTTACGTGGAAAATGAAATGACTGAAGAATTGCAAATTTTCGGTCTGTTTTGCCTCCTGTATGCTAAAAATAGTTTAAAATTCGTATTCTACGAGCCAAATAGTTAAATTTTGCATTTTGTTGCATCAAAATCGGTCAACTAGAACGAGAGATACGAAGCTTTGCTTTTCCTCATAGGTTTGCATAGGATTTTCTAAAGATCTCGAGAAATATTGATGTTAGAGCTTCGCTGATGTCACTTTTGTTGAAATCTTTTGGCTCCAAAATATTTCACGAAAATGTCGCCAAGCTTGGCGCCAATTTGTACTTTTCGCACATTTTTCGCAATTTGGAGTTTAACGTTTTTTTTTTTCTTACATTCACATAATTTAATAGCTTAATATCTCTGTTGCGTAATCAAAATTCGCGCTTTTCGTGGATAAATCGAGAAATCGCTTCTTCCAGAATTTTCGAGTAGCTTCTGTGACACCTATAAATACAGGCATGACAGACCTCAAAGTTAGCTGTCATCTAGCTTCCGATGAATTAGTTTCTACACTGCCCTGAGAATTGTGCCACTGGAACCTATTGCTTGTTTACTTTTTGAAGCTGTGTTTTTGAGTGCTGTGTGTAAATTCCTCTCTGTTGCGACTTGAGGGACTGTTTACGATTTCCTTCGTAAATTTCCACTGATTTTTTTTCTGTGAAAGTGTTTTATTTTGTATAAGAAATATAGCATTTTTGAAAGCTTCTGTACTAGGCGGGTGGTTATAAGAACTCTACTGGCTGATTGTGCATGTGAATTTGTACAGCTGATTGCTCTATGTTCTTGAAGCAGTAAAGTTCGTTCTCCATCCTGACAAGTGGACTCTTTACTTCAACTTTCTACACCTACTGGACTTTAGAACGACGAAACCAAAAATCAAGCAGAGTTAACTGCAAAAATATATGTACGCTCTTGCAATAAAGTTAAATCTATGACATCTTATGTTTTCGTCATAGACTAGATATAAGTGATAAAGAGTGTTTTTGGTAACCCTAGCTTGAGGCACTTCTCACAAGTTAGGATTACCAACGGACTTTTCGCAATATTTCACGCGCATTATTCTTCCGCATCAATCTCTTCTTAGTTTTCTATGGAGCTTTTGCGGTGAGCGCGCTCATTTCCATCATTAAAGAATAAAATCCTAACTAATATTATAAATGCGAAAATGAGTTTGTTTGTTTGTGAGGTTTTTACGCATAAACCGCTGAATCAATTATGATGAATTTTGGTGTAGAGATAGATGGGACCCTGGAGACGGCTATAGGCTACTTAGAATTTTGGATTTTTAATTACTGTTTTAATTATTAATTATTAACCGTTTCTACGTTGCCATGCTTGGCGATTTTCGCCCGTATAAAAGTATTCGTATTTTGAGCTAACAGAAATGCTATTACTTCAGTGAAGAATCGCGTGCATTTGAAAAAAACTGAAGATGTAATATATTGAAGATGTCCATAGGCATTAACGTATTCAAATTTTTTGAGTTCGCCAGTAAATAAAATCCCCAGTAGACTGCAACCAAAATTCGAGATGCACAACTAGATTTTACAACAATCTTATATATGAAATTTCAACAATCAAGGACTAATAGTTTTTCAGATATGAGAGTTAAATAAATACACGCGTACTCAAAAAGTCGACAAGCTTTGGTACTTCTTTCGTAATTCTTGAGGGAGGCATGCGACGGTGGTCGGACAAATACCTATCCAGCAAACACACACAGGCTCTCTGAAAGTCTATTAACGTTCAGAAGACGTTTTCTGAACGTTAATAGACGTTCAGAGAACCTGCGTGTGTTTGCTGGGTATTTATATGGTAGGACGTAATTGTGCTTGAAATGGACGAATGTAACTAAAACTGCAATTGACCGTAATGTGTTGGAAATCTTTTGAGTGTTCCTGTAGCAGAACTGTACATGATACAGAATTTTCATAAGTATTTTCTATGGAAAAATTCATTTTGTAACTTTTAACAGCATGTATCACTTCTGAGTCGTTTGAAACAGCCTAATACCTCTAAAATACGCTTTAATGAATTTCGGTCCATAGAGTGTAATGTATTTAGAATCGTTTGGGCGGCCTTGTAGATAAACTATTCAGTCGAATGAGACAAAAGGAGGAGGTTCACAACTAGATGTTACAACAATCCTAAATATGAAGCATTCTACGTCAAATATTTTTTGAGATATGCGGGTTTAATGAATTTCGGTCCATCCCAGACAGCACAGCAAACTTGCATCAAACTTGCAGCAAGCTTGATTTATCAAGTCAATAAGCTTGAATTAAGCTTGAAATTTTCAAGCTTGTAAGCTTAATGCAAGCTTGAATCAAGTGTTCTAGTTTACACTTGCCGAGCTTGCATTAAGCTTGACATTTCAAGCTTGTATCAAGCTTGACATTTCAAGCTTAATTTCAAACTTAAAAAATTTTCCTAAAAAAAAAAATTCCTAAATACACGGGGCGCCGGTTGGCGAACTCGCCCCACATATTTTACTTTGCAACGCATTTTCCAACTCTACGCTGAAATTTAAATTCAATTTGTTTCCATCGAGTGTTCGTGGCTGGAATAGAACCCGGGACCTTTGGGTTAGCAGTCCAGCACGCTATCCGTTCAGCCACTAAGCCTTGTGCAGCTATGACTAAAGTTTGAGTGACTTATCACACTGTTTTCTCGCCAGATTGATAAGTGGGCGATGTGTTATTTGTTTCTTTTATTTTCCTATGGGATGCATCAAAATTAAAATAATGTTATGTGTGACTCTACTAATAGGGAAATAAACATAATATAAACTTAAGAGCAGCACACGTTTTAAAACTTTCAGTACCGCAACACTCATGAGCAATACTGCTGGCCAAAATCGAGACAAACGACTGATTTTGAAATCAATTTCGTAGTATTGTATTTTATTTTGAAGAATTTCCATATTTGGAAATATAGAATGGGTTTACTTACTTAACACAAATTTTGTGTTAAGTAATCTGAAATCAAAGAAACAGATACTTAAACGTTACTTCGAAATGCTATATCGTAGTTGCTTACATGTATGGAATACAAACACTTTAGTCGTTTTTGTAAATATTTTTTTAAATAACAAATAATTGAAATATTTTGCTATTTTTGAACGCTAAAAATTCCCTTTACAAATGTGATTAGTTATTTTCCTACATATTGGTATGCTTTATCGATATGGAGCATTTCAAAGAATTAAAAATAAGTTTAAATTAATTTATACAAATGTAAATTTGAATTATTTTCATTGTTCATACTTTATAATTAAAAAATTATTTAACTTCTGATTTTTTTTTATCCTTTGTAATTTTATTTTAAAAATACAAAAGTGTAAGATGTAAGATTTTTGGGCCCTAAAATCTGTAGACCCTGGGTAGTTGCCCCGTTTGCCCTGTCGGTAATATGGCACTGGTAATAAAATAAAACACATTTTGTACGAACTTTCAGCAAATTTGAGGACCCTAGACAATTAATGTCCATTCTCTTGCACAGATGGCGCCATCACTGCGCACTTTGAAAGCTACAATCAATAAGCTAGTATCACTTGTCAAGCTTAAATCAAGCTGTATTTAAGTTTGACAATTCAACTTGACTCCTGCAAGCTTGCTGCCAGCTTAAAATGAGTTGAACTGTCAAGCATGCATTAATACGTCAAATTCAAGGAAATGTCAAGCTTGATTTAAGCTTATGTGCTGTCTGGGATAGAGCGTAATGTATTTCTAATTTTTTGGTCGGTACTGTAGATAAACTGTTAAGTCGATTGGGACCAAAAGGCGAGGTGCACAGCTTCATGTCACAACAATCCTAAATATAAAAGTTCAACGTTCTACGACAGTAATTTTTGAGATATGCGAGTTTGATTAATTTCGGCCCATAGAGCGTAATGCATTTCGAATCTTTTGGGCGGTCCTGTGGATAAACTATCCATTCGATTGGAACCACAAGAGAAGGTGCACAACTAGAGGCAGGCACAATCTTAAATATAAAGCTTGAACATTTTACGACCAATAGTTTTTGAGATATGCCAAGTACATACATACATACGTACGTACGTACGTACATGCAGACAGCATGGAAAAACTGGTCAAAATAGACTCAACATTTGTCAAAATGAGTTGCACGCGCCTTTATATGATGGTGCATGCTATCTTACGATAAGATGTGTCGAAAAAATTCTTGAAATTAAATTTAGAGGTAGTCAAAATTGGTTTTTTCGTCGAAATTTGGCCCTCGAAATTTTCGGGATCACATTACTTCCTTGTACAAAGAAGTAAAAAATGCATAAAATAAATACGCCAAATCGGTGAGTGTTCTTTTTGAGCATGCAAATAGCCGTGCAAGTCTGAGACTATGCATAAATAACGCATTCTAAAGTATCTGGCTCTGAACATTCACAGCAACACGGAAACACGGCTAAAAACGAAAGGTACAGCTAGTATGATATGATTCAAAAGTAAGACGAAAATGTATACGAGATTGTTTAATAAGGAATAAAAAAGGAATACTAAAGCAATTTTTAAATTTTTAAAAAAAGAAACAGAGAGAACAGTCACATTTTTATGATAGTAATATTCTTTTAGCATTATTATCGTATTCGTTAATTGAAAAATCAAATCTTAAAAGGTACCTTTAAAAAACAATACTTATCTTTATTTAAGAATTTTTAGAAAGCATTAAAAAACTAATTTTTTTTCAAAATCCAGTAAATTTTACAAAGTACCTTTGAGATCACATTGCAATTAATTAAGAAAATATGTGTTATTCAGCATTTAAATTTGTATTCTCGCATGACAAAACAAAATAAAATGAAATTGCGTACACTTATACGCTTTTTTTAATAAATATTTATTTTTAAAACTGCGAATTTTTTTTATCCCTATGATATGTGAATTAATTATTTTCTTCTTTCTCAGTTATCGAAGTATGAGGAGGTAAATGCAAACTTACAGTTAAAAAAATCGTATTTTAATTTCTTAAATTATTATATTTTTTCTACATTTTAATGAATTTTTTATGAGAAAGAAGAAATTCCTTTTAAGATAAGTATATTTACTTACATCTTACTTTCATTTTGGAGGAAAAATACAATAACTTAAAAAAATTCGATGTATAATTTTAATTGCAAATGACAGCATGGATATTGATCATGTATGTCTTAAGAATTAAATAAATATTATTTATGGTGTGAAATCCCTCTATACATAGAAATAGATAGATAGATAGATAGATAGATAGATATCGCATAACATGCAGCATACAGTATGCTCAGACATTTTTTTCCAAATTTTAATCATACAGTGAATGTATGTATAAATGGTATTCTTAAATTTGACCGACAAATTCAGAAGGCATGAAGAATATGGAAGATTTCAATAGAACGAAGGGTCGCAGACTGCGTTGAGAGGGTGAAAATGAAAATTAATATCACCTCAAACAATAATTATTTTACATGTAATGGAATACTTTCACTGACCCAATTGAAGTAACTTTAATACTATGCCTCAACTGAACGTTTAAAAACTTCTAGAAGAAGTAGAATACGCTTAGTCAAATTGTAATCGCACAGCGATTCATGGTCTAAAATGTTTTTCTAGACCAATAGAGCAATTAAAAATTGCCTCAAATTAGGAACGGGTGTGTTAGTTATCTTTTTTAGAAGGGGTTATCTTTTTTAGAAGAAATTTTAGAAGGGGAATTTCCTATAGTCTCAAACTTGCATCTTTAAGACGCTGGCGCCACGCTGTTCTATGGCACAATGGACCATGGGTAGGCCGTTTCTTTTACATAGACTTTGGCGGAATTTTCCTACGGCAGTGTTTAAGATTTTAAACAGACATGAATGTACTAAATCTGAAGTTGTATGCAATGCAAAAAGATGAAATACAGATTTTTTTGTTCACTTCCTAAACATAATCGTGCAATCGTCTCATCGGCAGAATGTCATTCACTACTGGCTGACTTTTATCCCCTTTTTTTCGCACGGAGAATTTAGCTTACTTAATAAATAAATAAATAAATAATACAATTTTTATGTCATTAGTTTGAGAAATAATGTAGGTTTTTTAAAGTTTAAGTGAAATTGTTTAAGTGTATATATGTTATGAAAATTAAATTTTTAAAATGCCCAATCGAAGGATACTAAGAGTGCACTTTCAAAGAATTAAAACTTGATCGTTCACGATATTATGAAAAATACATCTAGGGCAGCTCAAACATTCTGTCGACAAAATTGACTTTGAAGCTCCGAAATCTTGTTTTGGACATTCTAGGATAATCCGGAACATATTAGAATAATCTATAGCATTCACAGAATCTTTAAAGTCAATTTCAAGCTCAATTCCTAGCTGCTTCAATGACTGCCCATTACAGGAACATTCGAAAACATTCTTTAAAATTCTAAAATATTCTATAATGTTCTATATGAAACATTTTACATCACTTAGGAACATTCTTACCCAATATTAGAAACTTCAGCATCTGACTCCCATCTGCGTAAAAGATTTTCTTAGAAGGACACTGCCGTGACGGCAAATTTTGACCTCCAATACCTCGGAACCTTACCGTTGAAGTCACAAAGTGAAACCATATTCTTGTTTGAGGAGACATAGGGCTACAATACCCTACAGCGTTCATGTCTGATTTTGCATGCTTAAAAAATTTAATATAACAAAATTCTTAGGGTCTTTGTACTTTCGACTAACAATGAAATGAGTGATCGTAAAGTTATCTGAAAAATGGAAAATTTCTTTTTCTATTCCCAGATAAACAAATATAGTTGCCAGTGAAAAATAATGCATAATGCTAAGTTTTAAAATACGAAACTTTGTAATCACATTTAAAAGCAATTCATGTCTGACAGTGAGCATCAAAATTTAAACTTTACAAAAACAACAATTTAGAAAATATCGGAATCATGTCGAGAGCGAATTTTTCATAGTATCTAATAATGCTGTCTCCATTTTCTCGTAATTTTGAACGGATCCATAGAATAACTTCAATATGTAAAATGATATAATATGTTATTATATCTAGTTTTCGCAATAATTACTAATCTCTCATGCATAACGTTATTCAGCCCTTCGTCATTTGACATTTGTAAAGCGATATTGCAAGTAAAATATTGCCTGGGAGGTGACCATTTGGATGAAGCAATAACTATTTATCCCCATGTTACTTTAGGAGGTAATCATTATAATTGCAGGCCTTGTGATTAAGAATAGTCTCTCGCAATGTGTTTCTAATACAAACCTCGTACGTTTAAAGTTAACTATTTGAAAATTGGTCTATGCAAAAATATATTCTTTTAAGTTTATTCTGAAATTAAGATTTTACAGATTTAAAAAGTCATTTAAAAACCCAATTTAAAAAATAGAAATTTTAGCTAACTGTTACTTTAAGCTGTTTTCGAGAACCATTGTGCAGAGCATCTTTGCTTGATGAAAGTAAATGCCTTTTTATTTTCCTCAAATGATTGTAGAGAAAATATATTATATAATGTATTGCCATAGGTAAAAACAGAGTACCGTACCACAATTATATAGTCAACACAGCATTCTACTTATATACAAACCATTAAAGAAATGCAAAGCATGATGAGTTTAAAATTGCCAGACTTTCCACCACTTTTTCAATATTCTTTCTGAACTCTGAACAAAAGAGGAAGAATGTAAATATAAGTGTATATTCTTTGACAATTTGTAATAAATATTTATGAAATTAGATTAAAACTGATATACTTAATGATAATTATTTAATATCTGGCATAATTTGAATTTGAACTGTTATATTTAAAATAAAAACAGTAAAATACTCATGCATTTTCTTCCAACATATTTGCATAGTGCTTGGAATCTCTTTGCATTTAATACTCCTTGCTGAAATAGAGAAGAAAAAGGCTTTGAAACCGGAATGAAAAAAACATCAAAATAAAGTTACTAGTATTTAAGCAGGGTTTATAGAACAAACGAAACGTTCCAACAATCTCAACCATAAAATCCTTCACTTTTTTATTTCCAGAAAAGAAAAAGTTATGAGTTAAATAGTTTAAAAATTCCACAGAACATTTCACGTTGTTGTTCTTTTATGTCATTTTGAATTAAAGTACTCGACAGAAATAATGCAGAACATTTCACTGATCCGAGATTTTTAAGTATCATTCACAGGATTCTCGTGGTCCCCTTTTACGTTGGTTACTTATTTATAAAACACTACATAAAACTTTTATATTTCCATAAAACACCGATAACTTGTAAGCACTGGTAATTTAGAAGACAGAATTTTAAAAGAGATTTGCCTATCAGTAAACCAAGTTACTGAAAAATTTATCTGCATGATTTAATCTGGAAACTTTTTGAAGTACCACGTTGATATCGAGAATTATGTTTTTTTTTTTCCAAAATGTTTCTTTAATTTTACCTAAAAAAGTACTCGAGAGGAAATGAGAAAAAATTGGTTCTCATTTTTTGCATAAAACACGCAAAATTTCTACTTAAGTAAACAAATATATTATTTTTAATGAGTCTACTTTCATTCAGACCGCAATGAATAAGTAGTGCTGAAGAGAAAAAAATGATGCATAAAATAACTTTAACATCCAATGCTGTTCCCTGTTTTCCTTTATGTCTTCTATTTATTTGTGCTTTAAAAAGTGTGTGTGAACAAAATATTTATAAAACATAGTTCAGTTCTTAAATTTGCTTGTATCGCTTATAAATTTTAAAGTGCAAGACCACTCTTATCATCCACAAAAAAGTGTAAGTAGGAATGTACACAAATTTTGTAATATGGTTTGTTGTACGAGTGGCTTCTTTATAAATTTGATTGAAACGATAGAAACTTACAAATTTAAGTAAACCATCATAATGACAGTTCTTAGAAAAAGTTTTTCTCTGAAAATGTGCTTCAAAAATATATTTTTCTTTATTGGAAACGGAAGCGTAGTGGATATTTTATTTAGAGTTACAGTATGTTTAGAAAGAATTGTCTTTTATGATGTAAGATGAATTGGAAATGTTTATGTTTGTGTTTAAATTTATTGGATGGCTTAAACTTTTCAATTACCAAACGTGTTACTTAAAAAAAAGAAAAACCTCTGCATTATACTTAGGGTGATTATAATTAAAGTTCCATTTTAAAACGATCAGAAAAGGAAAACTACTGAACCAAATGTTATCAAACTTGGTAATCGTGTAAAGGTGGTCCGGGGATTTATTATCTGCAAAAAAAGTTCAAAATTCAATATCAGGGGCAAGGATATATCTAAGGGGATTTAATTTCGTGGGGGGACCCCACGAAATTTTGATTTTTGTTACTAAAATGATAATGATATAGTGCCGTTTTGAGGAAAATACTACCTTTTTAACCGTTTGGACTCTCCTCTCAAATTTTTGAATCCCCTCCAAAATGTTCCTCATGGGGTGGGGGGGAGGGGAGGTCGGACCCCTGAACCCCCCTTTTTTAAGTACTTCCATACCCCTGGTGTTGAATTTTTGAACTTTTTTTCCGCGGATAATAAATTTCATGACCACCTTTACACAATTACAAAGTTTGATAACATTTGGTGGAGTTGATTCCTTTTTCTGAGCGTTTTAAAGTTGAACATTAATTATAATCACCCTGTATATGTATGATTTAACACCGAAGAGCTATTACACAGAGTTGCCAGCTGCTCTGGAATATAATGAACCACTTTTCGTAAACACTAATTTTTATTAAATAATTTTTTAAAATGTAACCAACCCACACGTTTAATTTTGAAATTTTGCGATAGTTTAAGCTAAAAATTTCTGTTTTACGAAAGTGGATAATTATAACCCGGAGCAATTGGCAACGCTGCATTACACTATGACCAACTGTTTAAAAGCATTTCCGACCACCATTAGCCCTCAAAACTACCAGTACCCGGGGCCGTATTGACTCCACAAGGAGTTGATAGGTAGTCTGAGGTACCTAAGTCCCAAGCGCCCCACCAACTGGTCCTGCAATTCCCTTATATCTGCGAGGGAGTAGCGTGGCAGCACGAATTTGGTTTTCCAGTTTGGGCCCCAAATGCTCTGTTGGATAAATGCCAGGTGAATCTGGAATCCAAAACATGACTTAAATGTCACTGGAATGTTACTCGAACCGCTCCCTGAGGATTCGACCATTATGACATGATGCATGATCCTGTTGGTAAACACCATCTCCTGCTGGAAATACTGTTGCCACGAATGGGTGAAACTGGTCTGCAACGATGTTCAAAGGCACATACGTCATGGACTGTTTTATGGGGATTAAGGGGCCTAATGATCTACATTAAAGCATTTCCCACACCATAATACCCCCGCCACTGGCTTGTCTCCGTCCAAGAGTGCATCCGGGAGCCTGGGTTTCCTTTGGAAATAGGCGTATTCGCATACGCCCGTCCATATGATGGACCAGAAAAAATGATTCGGACCATGCAAATTTCTTCTATTCTTCTAATGTCTAATTCCGATGTGTTTGTGACCATTGCAGACCAGCTGGCGATGACGTGACGTCAGTGCAAGGACATGCTTCCGCTTCCGACTGCGTAAGCCCATACGCAGCAATGTACGCTGCTGCACAGTGTGTTGAGGAACACTACTGGATCTCCATTGTCGTAGATGGTAGTGATTTCAGCTGTTCCAGCTCATCGGTACCATCCGGCGAACAACGCGTAGCAAGATCCGCTCTCCTCTGGAATCAATGCACCGTGGACGACTCACTGCTTGCCGGTGACTTGTTGTTTAGCCATCCATACACCACGTTCTATATGAGTCGCCCGAATGAAAAACTCGTTAAATCCAAAAAATTAAAAATTGAGATTGCAACGGCATTCTGTTCTTTACAACAACCTTTCTGCATTCCCGTAAAAAAAAAAAAAAATCGCAGTTTAAAATTTCTAAACAATTGAAATAGAGCTCCAAAGTCCTATACTGCTGCAAAATTCTGTAAATCCATCTTGCTTAGTGCCGCATAGTTCGTTAGATCCATATGATTCAACCCGCATCAAAACTCGGTTTATCCTAAGCTGCACGTACTCAGGACATTTTTTTAGATTGCAAATCTCGTTAAATTTCAACCTTTTTTTCTCAATTGTTCTTTTCATTATTACCAGCATTATATCAACATATTCCCGCATTTTGTGCTTTTCGTGTATTTCACTGTAATTAAGTCAATATTTTATCGTCTTTTTGCTATTTTTTAAACGTAAGTTTACTTTTTAATCATTTTATCGTTCGACTGCCGTAAAAATTTGCCTCTCCCTTTTATAGTACCGGAACATGCAGCTTATTCATGGGAAGCTGATATCTACAATTTTACAATCTGTGCACGGCATTCGGATGTTCAAATACCAAAGACAACCCTTTTACTATGGATGGACAAAAAATATGCATCTTGAAGAATCAATTGAGGTAGCATCACCTCTGTATGATTGCTTGTAGAAAATTGACCTAACCCAAATTTCTTCTGTCCGTCTGCTATGTGATGACTGTGGGGTTTAGAATAAATGCATTTGTACCTTAATCTTAATACATATTCTTCATAAAATTGATAAATTCTTCATAAAGTAGCAAGACTTTGTAAATCCAGATGAATTAGTTAAATAACTTGAAACTGGCCAATTCAGGAATTCTTTTGAAATGGGATTTGGAACGAACTTTTGCACTTTAATGCCTAATTTCAAGCAAACACCACGAAAAATAAACTCTACAGAATTTTTTTTTCATTTCCTGCAAAAAAAAAAAAAAAAAAAAAAAAAAATCTGAATGGCGCTTAACGAGTTTTGAAATTGGACAACCCACATGTTATCACAAGAACTGCACGTCAGCAGCCCACTAAACTCTCCGTTTCTGATATTTATGTTCCCAGTCGTCGAGCCATAACGATTTGACCGTTATCAAGTCCGATAAATCAGCTGCCCTTCCCGTTATGTCGCTAATCCCTTTATGTTGGGAAAGACAATGCATAGCCGCTTTATATACTCAAACATCAGCCATGCATGCGCAGTGGACACTACATTTGATTTTATGAGTGGCGAGTTTTTTATGAGAATGGCTATCTTCGCCTACTATACGAGATATTTCGCAAACAATAAGAAGGACCACATTTCATTTATTCATTTATTATTTCCTTTATGTGGAAAATCGTAATGTATAGTTAGGGAATGGTGTAAAGCTGATATATATATATATTATTTACACTACCGCATTTATACATTAAACGAAGGTATCAGAAAGATATATTTTATTTAAAAGATATGAGATACCATTATAAAAATATTACCACATTACAACCAGTATAATGTACTTAAGAGCTGTCGGAAAGAGAAAACTTTATTACTTACACTACTATGTACAAAAATATGTATAAGTAATATTGAATCGAGTGCAAAATTTGGTGAATCCTTATTGCATGAAGTGGAAACTTTAGACTGAACTTCTGAAATCGCATGTGACAAAAACCCTTACAAATATGAAATATTTAAAATATACACTATTTTATCTTATACATTTGAGAAATAGAAAAAGTCAACAATAACAGTATTTATAGATTATAAAAAAAAACATCACAAAGGTTTCTTTTATGTAAAAATATGAGAGACCATGTCACATTTACAAAAAAGAAGGATATATATCTTTGCCAGTTCCTTTCACACACTTCCTTTTTAGTTGATAAACATTTCGGATGGTTCGAGATTTTTTCAACATTGCTTTGAATATTTTAGAAAAGGAGTATTTAAGGACAGAATTTCTGGAGTGAGTCTGGCATTTAAAAAAAAGAAAAAAAGAAAAAAAAACGATACCTGGCCCTTTCATCCACTTTGTATTCATATTTCTTTTTGTAAATGTCAAGATTCAAAAAAATGTTTTTTCTCCGTAAATATAATAGCTACATATCTTTAACCGGAATTTATACCCATGAAATGTACATAGCATTTTTTTTCTTAATCTGATGTAACCTTTGGTGCGTGTAATATTTTGTATGTTGGTTTGGTATGGATGCAAATTTGATGCAACTCTTTAAAAGAATCATGTAGCTGATTATAATTTTGATCAAATGAAAATAATATTTTATTTGAAAAATATAAACTATTAAATGTTGTAATTATATTACAATATTCACAATACTTACTTAAAACGAAATATTTCTATCTGAATTGTTGCAAAAAAAAGGCATAAAATCAAGGGAACTGTTTATCATTAGTTGAAAATAAAACGGCTTCAAATATATATCAAAAGAAAAAGATGGAATTTTTTTTAAACAAAGAATGTACTATTTAAATTGTGTACAGCTTACAGGGACTTGGTATTTTTACAACAGTAACTGTCGAAACAGTACTCCGTGACACCTGGTAGACTGGAGATTGATTATTGACTTGATATAAGCAGTGCAATGTGCGGTGTTCATATTGAAATTTTTATAGAATTAATGTTAAATTCTGTAAACTGCAACAAAAGAGATATCTGTTGAGCATATCAATATATTGTCGCCGAAATGAAAGTGGATTTGCAGATAGTATGGGGAATGGTTTAATGGTATTGATATAAATTAGTATTCGCTGTAAATAAGTAATACAGGTGTAACGGATAAGATGGACAAAGCCAGCTTATAGTTTGAAACAAATGACCCAGCGGTGAACGAGATGATGGATACTAGGATGAAGAAACTCTGGAAAAAGGGGCAAAAATCATGGAGCATTGTGTGCACATTTCCGTTGCTCATATAGATTTTCTCTGCTATTTCGCAATTGGGGATACGCTATTCCTTTATTGATGATAACCACATGCGCTTGACCAAGTGGTGACCTATCGTCAGTACTGCTTCTTACACTACTCTCTATTCCATCAGTATGCCAATCTGCGTGGCCATGCCATACACATTTTGCATTCGACGATAGATATCACTAGCACTCACATTTCCTGCTGTTACAAATTGCACGACCGGGCGTCAACACTGTTTGGAGGCATTCATGATGTGGATAATGCTTTTACACGTGCTCCCAAGCTATCACACAGGCATATGGCGGGTGCTGACGATATCGCGTGCACCCCGAGCACTCTGCGCCCACTATAGAGTATGCGCAGTCATCCTCCCCTTCAAATGGCGAAGTTATTACAGCAATGCCACTTTCATTTGAGCCACTCTGATAGATATGACTATATGAAATGTATGCATCCTGCAGTAGCCCAGTCGGATGCAACTCAGTTAACATAAGAACACCGAAAGTGAATCACCACCGACCTTGGTCAAACCTTGAGAAAGCGACAACCTCTCTCCTCCGGACTGCTGCGGTACCGTATGTTCTGAAAGAAGGTGGTGAAGGTAATATTTGTCTTGGATTCAATGTACTAATTGTTGAAATGTTACCTGTAGAAGTGGAAAGGTATGTGAATATCTCTCACACTGAATTCGTGAAAAATTTGGAGACACCGACCATGCGATGCAGTTAAACACATAGTTCGATTTTAAATTCCCCTATTTTAAATGTAATTCTCGGTGCCATATTTTAATTACTATCTTTCTCGTCGTTATGCTGTCTTCATTTCATTTAGAATATTTCTATAGATTTCTCCGTAAAAGTGTTATTTATTCTTCGATTTGGGCCTACTTGAAGTACTTCTTTTTCTTGTTTGATCGCCTCAGAGTTTCAACGAATTTCTTAAGGTGCAAGTTCTTTAGAACCATCCACAGCTAGCGAGTCTGCATTTGAAATTTATTACAGTTGAGTTATGTCTAACTGCCGACTGGAGTTTTCATAATTTTTGGATTTAGTTGGCGAAATTACTTTTCTGCTCCTGGCGCTTTCGCCAAGTTGGCTTACCTTGTTCCCATGCCTTTATTCTCACCCAACATTTTTTCTTCCTGTCTAAAGCTTTGCTTGATTTTGATATCCTACCAGCCACCGCTGTGTGATGGCTTAATATTTAAATAAACTAGATTAAAATCTATCCTGCTTATTCATTTACTCGGAATGGCAATAACTAGGGGTTTTTCCCTGAGTAGCATAAACTGTTCGATTACTATGTATCGCCTTCTAAAACTTCATTGAACTTCGCCGCTCGACCATACTAGGTCAGTTATCCTCCCATCTCAATAAAATGAAAGCCGCTCAACTTTACCCTTCACCGTGTTGAATGGAGATCTGGCACCGATACGTGGTTAGCCATTTCCTCATAGACTGTAATGAAAGGGAAAAAAAGCAACTTTTGAATACTGAGGAGCAACACGCTATGGTCTTTTCTTTTACACAGACAATCCAAATAGGACTATATTTAAAAAAAATCTGTATTGTACTCGTATAAACACAAGTTCACTTGGTCCACGTATTTATTATATATTATTATTGAGGGAAGACCAGTGTTTTATTAATAACAGGTGAACGAGACAAAAACAGTTAATACGGAAGAAAAATTCTTAAATAAGCGTTTGTAAAATATGCGTCCGAAATTTGATATTTTTATTCACCATTTTTTTTTCGTGTGTGAAAAATCCGTCTGCATCACGCGATGCCATTCGTTATACCAGAAATAAATGAAAAGTAAACCTGGAAGAAAAGAAGTAAGTTCGGAACAATGATATCATTACTTACGCACCGAAAAACACAAAAAAATACACATTTGAGATCTTTATTAACTGCCGACTTAGTGTTTAGATTAATTTCGAAACGAATTAATTAGTTTGGTTTTTATCTGTAAACGAATACGTTTTGTAAAGGTTTATTCCTTCTTTTTCCCCCTAATATGTCTTCGAAAATAGAAACAATTTTTCTCTTTCTTTTCGTATCAGTTCTACGCAAAGCGTTCTGTGAAAACATTTGTTTAGAAGAATGAATAGAAAATGGTATATTCTAAAGAACTTTCATTTATTTTTTTTCAATTTCTAGTGCTTTTCATGAAGATGTATTTTTTGCATCAACAAGGATTTTAATGTGCATACATTCAAAAATATTTAAAAATGCGTTTAATGAAATACGGCGTAGTTTGAAATGCATGTTTTGTGTTATTAAAAAAAACAGCATATTTTTAGATATTCTCAAAAAAATATGAAATATCTTTTGTAAAAGTAGTTTTATGCCTTCTTTATTTCTATATAAATATTTAATGGTAATCGTGATCGAAAGAATAATATATTCATAAAATACTTATTTTATATTTTTGAATATGTTATTATATATTGCTGTCTGAGAAAGGTGCAAAGGCTTATTTAAGAATAATATGCTTCTCCTATTCTTCTAGCATAGTCTTACATTTGGCTTGTAGAAATATGAATGAATTACATTTGCAATAAACACTGGTGTCCAAAATTGAATTTACAAAGTCGGCAATTACCTGAAATATATGTTAATCACAGTATGTGTGCCAGCGTGAAGATCACAATCCCATAGAGAACTCGTCAAGTGCTGCATTAAAAGCCACTACTAATCGAGAGCCTCCTCATAATATCATTCAGGTATTAAAGTCGGCGTTTTTGGAAAAATGGATGTTATTGCCACAATCATTGATCAAAAGATTCATTAACAGCAATGAAAAATCGGTGTTTGCTTGTGCAGCTGTACGAGGTGCCTAGACCTTATCAGTCAAAGCAATAAAGATATATGATAGATCCTATTTTGAGCAATGATACTCTCATTTGCATAATGTCTTAAATTAGACTCTTGTGAAAATATTTTTTATTCCCATTTCCTGCCTTACATCATGAGATATTAGAATACGAAATTTCCGTGTATTAAACATATTTCTTGTTAAAATAATCTCAAATTTTATATTAGCAACCTCGATACTGGGCACCAGTGTACAGTTAAAATATCTTAAATGAAGTTTTCTTTTTCACCAAAACTTGCATTTTCCATTTCACAAAAACTTGCATTTTCCATTGGAATCAGGAAAAGTTTTTGCTGATACACATGGGCACATCATAATGAAATAAAACAAATCGGTAGGGTGACAGCACTTTTACGTTATTAGATGTTACAAGGTTCTAATAATATATACTAGCTCTTCTTCGTACTTAGGTATTCTTCCGTTAGGTGCTTCAAATTCCAGAAGCTAAAACTGTTCCATAGCTGGCACCGTCCAAATTAGTAACGCGTGAAGGCAATAGTCGAGTAAACAATGATAAAAATATATATATTTCGTCTTAAAAAAGTTTCGTCTTATATTGCCACTAAATTTCATTCTTCGGGAAGATTTTTTTTTTGTTTTTGAAAAGGGTCGAAATTATCTCAGAACACTGAGCAAATACCAAATTAGAGATGGACGCGAGCGATTTTTTGCGAGTCGAGACAGAGTTTTTCAGCTTTTTTGAGAGATGAGCAGACATTTATACCATTATGATATAGGGATTTCGCGAGACGAGACAAAGCTTTTCGGAAGGCTTGCGAGACGCCAATTTTCGGGCTCGAGTTCATCCCTATACCAAATGGAAGGGCCATAAAGCTTCAAGAAGTGTACCAAGCAAAACAGATAACTTATTGTTCGTGCTAATAGCAGTTCTAATATTAGTAAAAGCGGTAATATATATACTTTTATAATTTTATTAACTAATCAAAATAGTAGATTTTATGCCAAATTCGCGACTGCACCTTGTTCTTCGATAGATCGACAAAAGTCAATAAGATTATTCTTAAGTACCTCATTTTATGTGAATGACAAGCACTTTTCAAACTAGTGTTTATTTCGTATTTACATTTATCCACATGTCCTTTATGTGTGTACTGTCGCCAAACGCTGATGTCCGTTGTAATGTTAGATATATGCAGCGTGATCGATTTAAAAGAGTACCTTTGTTTTTTTTTCTTTTGCTACTCTTAAATCTTACAGATGTGGCAACATTCCTATCACTGAAATATAATTGCTTGAACCTTGTTTCAAGTGTGGGAGACCATTTTCTAACGCTGTTGAACTGTTACAACTTGATTTGTGAGGTGGAAAAGAAATGGAAACGAACAAGTTCACTTAATCTTGTGATAATTTTATTTTATAAAAATATTTAATTCAAGTCTTTTACGTTATCATTCTGTTATTAATTATTCCTCACCCCGTTAGGTTTTAATCTGTGTGGATTATCTTAAAGATAGTGTTTTGCACAGAAGTCTTGCAAACATCGATGAATTAAAACAGATCAAAACTGAAGAAATCTCGTAAATAACACCAAGAATATTGAGAAGTGTGTCAAATAAACTTCGTTATAAGCATGGCGCAGAATATCCTATGGCATTACTCGACATAGCAGGATATATGCTATCGCGAGTGATAGGTGATATGGTATCACTCATTACGCAATGTCTCCAGAATAACGTCTCGTCCTTACTTAGAAAAACACATTCATATACAAGGAGAAATATGTAGAAATAGTATAAGCCATACGCGTGCGACTGTATTGGTAATGATTGAATTCATCTACAGTATTAGGCTTTCATAATTACTGGCGCACATTTTGCTTGAAAATGCTTCCAATGATAGTATGTATCGTATGAAGATCGCTAATTCTTTACATTTTTTTTTTTTTTATAGTGAAACGAAAGTGAAAATAGAGTGTGAACATATGCACCAGGAATGTTATCTTTATGTTCCAAATGAGTGCTTTTGAAAGCAATAGAAATTCTTCTCAAGTGATTACTTTTAGAATCTTAATTCTGAATTTTCGATAAAGTGCGATTGTTATGATTATTTTTATGATTTTATTTTATTTTTATTTAATTAATTCTGACTTAAATTAACTGTAACATAAAATTTTAATTGTTCCGTTTGAATTTGTCTAGCTGAAACGAACTTTAGATTTATACAGTTATCACAGGGAATTTTAACTCGGTAAAACATAAATACATATATATATATATATATATATATACTAGCTGAAGTACCCGTCGTTGACGGGTTAGTACTGAATGCAAATTTCTAAAAGCAAGAACTTTCGTCAGCATTGTTGGAGTACACAGAATGGATGTAGTATGTTGCCAAAGTAAAGAAAGCGCAATTATAATTTTTATGTATTGTTAAAATATTACAGGTTAGAGAGTAACTAAGTAATATCATTTCATTCGCTTTAGTCGTAATTATGGGATGCGCGAACGAATATTTACACATATTCAAATAATTTTCGCAAAATCTCAAAATCTAATGAACATTTTTGAAAAATTGGAAGCCTAGAATTTAAGTTGAGTGACAACCTATCATGTCACCCAATTTTGTTTAATTCCCTGCTGTCTTTATTTCGTGATGCTGGAACAAACATTTTAGCATTTTTAAACGATTTTCACAAAATCTCAAAATGTAATCAAAATATTTTAAAATTCAACACCTATAAATTAAGATTAGCAACTACCTATCATATCACCAAATTGCGTATTAGTCGTTATTACGCGATGCTTGAAAAAATATAACCGCATTTTGGGAGAATTTTCACAAAATCTCAAAATCTAATAAAAAGTTTAAAAAATTGGACACCTATACTTTATGTTGAACAACAACCTATCATGTGACCAAATTTCATATCATTCGCTTTAGTCGTTATTACGTAATGTGTGAACAAAAATTCACTCAGTTTGAAACGATTTTCGCAAAATCCCAAAATCTGATCGGTTTTTTTTGGATGCTTATAGTTTAAGGTGACCACCTATCATTTCACCAAATACCATTTTTTCACCTTTGCAGTTATTACGTGATGTGCGAACACAATACGCAGTGTGAAACAATTTTCGCAAAATCTCAAAATCTAATCAAGATTTTTTTTTAATTCGACCCCTATGTTTTAAGTTGAGTGACCACCTATCATGACACCTAATTTCATATCATTCCCTTCAGTCGTTTTTATGTGATGCTTGAACACAAATTTACGCAGCTTGAAACGATTTTCGCAAAATCTCAAAATCCAATCAAGATTTTTTAAAAATTCGACGCCTATGTTTTAAGTTGAGTGACCACCTATCATGACACCTAATTTCATATCATTCGCTTCAGTCGTTTTTACGTGATGCTTGAACACAAATTAACGCAGTTTGAAACGATTTTCGCAAAATCTGAAAATCTAATCAATATTTTTTTTAAATTCGACGCCTATGTTTTAAGTTGAGTGACCACCTATCATGACACCCAATTTCATATCATTCGCTTCAGCCGTTTTTACGTGATGCTTAAACAAAAAAAGCGTCACGGACAGAATGACAGAATGACAGAATGACAGACAGACAAACTTTTTTTTGAGGGTCGCATCGGATTCCCGGGTGCTTGAAACGGATAGAAATCGCAAAATTTTTGAATTCCAAGAAATGTACAGACAAAAGTCTAATTTTATTTATATAGATTAGTACTAGCTGAAGTACCCGTCGTTGACGGGTTAGTACTGAATGCAAATTTCTAAAAGCAAGAACTTTCGTCAGCATTGTTGGAGTACACAGAATGGATGTAGTATGTTGCCAAAGTAAAGAAAGCGCAATTATAATTTTTATGTATTGTTAAAATATTACAGGTTAGAGAGTAACTAAGTAATATCATTTCATTCGCTTTAGTCGTAATTATGGGATGCGCGAACGAATATTTACACATATTCAAATAATTTTCGCAAAATCTCAAAATCTAATCAACATTTTTGAAAAATTGGAAGCCTAGAATTTAAGTTGAGTGACAACCTATCATGTCACCCAATTTTGTTTAATTCCCTGCTGTCTTTATTTCGTGATGCTGGAACAAACATTTTAGCATTTTTAAACGATTTTCACAAAATCTCAAAATGTAATCAAAATATTTTAAAAATTCAACACCTATAAATTAAGATTAGCAACTACCTATCATATCACCAAATTTCGTATTAGTCGTTATTACGCGATGCTTGAAAAAATATAACCGCATTTTGGGAGAATTTTCACAAAATCTCAAAATCTAATAAAAAGTTTAAAAAATTGGACACCTATACTTTATGTTGAACAACAACCTATCATGTGACCAAATTTCATATCATTCGCTTTAGTCGTTATTACGTAATGTGTGAACAAAAATTCACTCAGTTTGAAACGATTTTCGCAAAATCCCAAAATCTGATCGGTTTTTTTTTAGATGCTTATAGTTTAAGGTGACCACCTATCATTTCACCAAATACCATTTTTTCACCTTTGCAGTTATTACGTGATGTGCGAACACAATACGCAGTGTGAAACAATTTTCGCAAAATCTCAAAATCTAATCAAGATTTTTTTTTAATTCGACGCCTATGTTTTAAGTTGAGTGACCACCTATCATGACACCTAATTTCATATCATTCGCTTCAGTCGTTTTTACGTGATGCTTGAACACAAATTTACGCAGTTTGAAACGATTTTCGCAAAATCTCAAAATCCAATCAAGATTTTTTAAAAATTCGACGCCTATGTTTTAAGTTGAGTGACCACCTATCATGACACCTAATTTCATATCATTCGCTTCAGTCGTTTTTACGTGATGCTTGAACACAAATTAACGCAGTTTGAAACGATTTTCGCAAAATCTGAAAATCTAATCAATATTTTTTAAAAATTCGACGCCTATGTTTTAAGTTGAGAGACCACCTATCATG
This sequence comes from Cheiracanthium punctorium, assembly GCA_038373885.1. Lineage (NCBI taxonomy): Eukaryota > Metazoa > Arthropoda > Arachnida > Araneae > Cheiracanthiidae > Cheiracanthium > Cheiracanthium punctorium. The sequence goes on from JAWZYV010005560.1 coordinate 629,517, forward strand.
ACACCCAATTTCATATCATTCGCTTCAGCCGTTTTTACGTGATGCTTAAACAAAAAAAGCGTCACGGACAGAATGACAGAATGAGACGACAGAAGGACAGAATGACAGAATGACAGACAGACAAACTTTTTTTTGAGGGTCGCATCGGATTCCCGGGTGCTTGAAACGGATAGAAATCGCAAAATTTTTGAATTCCAAGAAATGTACAGACAAAAGTCTAATTTTATATATATATTTTAGTACTAGCTGAAGTACCCGTCCTTGACGGGTTAGGGAATGCAAATTTCCAAAAAGCAAGAACTTTTGTCAGCATTGTAGGAGTACACAGAGTGGATGTAGTATGTTGCCAAAGTAAAGAAAGCGAATTTATAATTTTTATGTATTGTTAAAATATTACAGGTTAGAGAGTAATTAAGTAATATCATTTCATTCGCTTTAGTCGTAACTATGTGACGCGCGAACGAATATTTACGCATATTGAAATAATTTTGCAAAATCTCAAAATCTAATCAATATTTTTGAAAAATTGGAAGCCTAGAATTTAAGTTGAGTGACAACCTATCCTGTCACCCAATTTCGTTTCATTCCCTGCAGTCTTTATTTCGTGATGCTGGAACAAAATTTCAGCATTTTAAAACGATTTTCACAAAATCTCAAAATGTAATCAAAATATTTTTAAAATTCAACGCCTATAAATTAAGATTAGCAACTACCTATCCTATCACTAAATTTCGTATCATTGGTATTAGTCGTTATTACGTGATGTTTGAAGAAATATAAACGTATTTTGAGAGAATTTTCACAAAATCTCAATCTAAAAAATGTTTAAAAAATTGGACACCTATAGTTTTTGTTGAGCAGCCATCTATCATGTGACCAAATTTCATATCATTCGCTTTAGTCGTTATTACGTAATGCGTGAACAAAGATTCACTCTTTTAAACGATTTTCGCAAAATCTCGAAATCTGATCGATTTTTTTAAATTAGATGCTTATAGTTTAAGGTGAGTAACCACCTATCATTTCACCAAATATCATTTTTTCACCTTTGCAGTTATTACGTGATGCTTGAACACAAATTTGCGCAGTTTGAAAGGATTTTCGCAAAATCCCAAAATCCAATGAAGATTTTTTAAAAATTCGACGCCTATGTTTTAAGTTGAGTGACCACCTATCATGACACTCAATTTCATATCATTCGCTTCAGTCGTTTTTGCGTGATGCTTGAAGACAAATTTACGCAGTTTGAAAGGATTTTCGCAAAATCTCAAAATCCAATGAAGATTTTTTTAAAATTCGACGCCTATGTTTTAAGTTGAGTGACCACCTATCATGACACCCAATTTCATATCATTCGCTTCAGTCGTTTTTACGTGATGCTTGAACACAAATTTACGCAGTTTGAAACGATTTTCGCAAAATCCCAAAATCCAATGAAGATTTTTTAAAAATTCGACGCCTATGTTTTAAGTTGAGTGACCACCTATCATGACACCCAATTTCATATCATTCGCTTCAGTCGTTTTTACGTGATGCTTGAACACAAATTTACGCAGCTTGAAACGATTTTCGCAAAATCTGAAAATCCAATGAAGATTTTTTAAAAATTCGACCCCTATGTTTTAAGTTGAGTGACCACCTATCATGACACCCAATTTCATACCATTCTCTTCAGTCGTTTTGACGTGATGCTTAAACAAAAAAAGCGTCACGGACAGAATGACAGAATGACAGAATGACAGACGGACAAACTTTTTTTTGAGGGTGGCACCGGATTCCCGGGTGCTTGAAACGGATAGAAATCGCAAAATTTTTTAATTCCAAGAAATGTACAGACAAAAGTCTAATTTTATTTATATAGATATTTAAAATCATGTTATTTTCTTAACAACTATTTGGTACTTATCTTAAAGTAAACCAGTAAGTGCTCAGTCAATTCCAGGGATACTTTTTTCGGTATATTCTAAAAAAGAATGATTAGAAATGACATAAGTTTTACTGCATTTGCTCACTTTTCTTGAAAGTGGAAAATTTTATACTTTTAAACGTTTAAAAAATATTTCATAATAACTTTAATTTAAAAATTTTACTTAAAGTAGAACTAAAATGAACTACATTTTAACTTTTGTTGTTGTTGTTGAATCAGTATGTGTTCATTAATATAAAAGTATGTACTCAACAAAATTAATAGATGTATGTAGTACATACACATACCTATTTACCTAGAAAAATGAAGTTTTTTTCTGTCATGATTGCGCGGATCACAATAAATGTGTGAATGTATTGCTTCTAAAGTATCAAAATTTCTTATTATTTCCTAATATATCTCACTAAAAGCCTAAGCTACTTGCAAAAAATATTACACTTAATGTATCTGCGTATATTATGGGGTATTAAGTTCAATCATGCTCAACAATTTTATCCAACAAAAATTACGAAAACTTAATAAATACTAGTCAGTTTATTTATTGCTGTCAATTAGTCAGAACAAATGATGAAAAATTATTAAGTTTATTTCGATAACTTATTACAGGTGCAATTATGCTTTAAGTGCGAGTCTAGTTCATTAATCTCTCAACATTAAAAAGGGCATGATGAAACTTTAAAAAAGTATGTTTCTTTTTTCCTAGAAAAAAAAATTAATTAGTATAACATATACAAAAGAGTCAAATTATGGCGAAGCTTGTTTATCTTGTAGTTCCCGCATAAAACAATAACTTACAGAACTTATTAAGAAAAAAGAAGAAATATCTCGACTTTTGCTGAAATAAAAATCTTAATAAAAATACAAATAAGAGGAAAAATCCTCTTAAATAACATATAATTAGCATACAGAGCAAAAAAGATTCAAGAGAGATAATTATATATGTAAAAAGAATTCTTTCAAACTAGCTCATCATTTTTGTATAAAGATGATGCAGTCTTTTACTTACGCATAATTTTTAAAAATTTATATTGTATATAATTCTAAAAATTAACAATAAGTTTTTAATAGCATTCCGGAATATTTCGAAACCAGCAAGAAATAAAGAAATAAAATAGGAAATATAATTCCGTAACAGTGGGAAATAATTGTTGACAAAGAGTAAAATTCTCACTACAATTTATGCGAAATTTACTTTTGTATAGTTGTAAAAGTAGGGTGATGCGATGCAATTGTTATAATTTCGTACATTTTTCAAGTTTGTGAAGTTTCAACTCTTTACAATGTAAGAAAAATATTGCTTTAAGTTAAATATATATATATATATATATATAACTTTGATAACCGTGACCTATAAAGAACACCTAGTTAAAATTTTGTCTTACTACAGTTATTTGATTATATTTTGAGGGCTTTGTCATAACCCCCAAAAAAATTCATAAAATGGAAAAAAACGGGTTACTGGGAACTTTTTTTTCATCTTGATGTTTATGCTTAATAAAGAACTTTACTTTGGCACGCTCATTTTTGTTAGTGATTTCAGTTACAGCTTGGTGTGACAAAAATTCGAAGATCATTATTTATATTTATTGTATCAAAGTATCCCTAAATATTTTCAAAATCGCTCTTCTTTAAAAAGAAAATTATTTCCTTGGTTAGCATTAACCTTTTAAGAACAAATTAAAGAATTGAAGTCGAAATGAATGTTTAAGATTTCTCAAAACTACCAACTATTATGTTGATACTGTCCATCAGAACATTAGTTTTCTGTGATACAAGTTTTACCTAAGTACCAACATAGATAAAACTTGTACACTAAAAAGTAATACATTCATTCACGTGCTTAGAAATATTAGAAATGGAATATAAATTTTAAAAATATATTTTACGAGTGGCGTGTGCCCACTAAGAATTTCAATAAGAGGTCACCTGTGTTCACCGAATTTTTATATGAAGGCTGTTCAAATGAAATGCGCTGTGACGTAATTCGAAAGTGCCCTATTATTCATAAAACATATATCACTTATTATATAGCTATTTAATTATTCCATTTATGTTATTTAATTAACAATTTTAAATTCTAAGTCTTAAATTTCAAATTACTGATAAAAGATACCACCAATTTAATTATTAAAAATTTTAAGTTTATTCTAATTTTACGATTTTTACTGTCTGAATTTGGACATTATGAATGGAAGATAACTATTACGAAAAAGACATAATCATTTTTTTGTCTAATGCTCTGACGAAACATTATTATTTAATGACTTTTTATTAATGATGTCATAATTAACCCATTTCTATCAGTTTTAGGTCTAATAGTTTGAGGAAATTGTATTATTTAATGTCTTTTTTAATATTGAATTAATACTCATCACTCTGTAGTCTTAGTTATTAAAATCTTCCCCGTAGCCTTACAACGATACACTTTTTGTTAGACAAACTACAACTGCATGAAACAGTCATAAATTTAATATATATATATATACAGGGTGTCCAGCCTTAATGTGACCCAATAGCTTATTCCCGAACCATTCGGTTTAGATATGCATTTCCAATTTGAAAAATGTTTTAAAAAAGGTAAAGAATGTTTTTACGTGCTTTTCGAACCAAAAAACCCATTTAGAAGAAAATTACAAAAATTAAATTTTTATACGGTTCCCAGGTCGTATTACTTATATTTAGGAAAAGATGCAGTACACAAAAACAAAGTAAACACAAAAAGTTTCATTTTATTACGATAAAAACTGACCAAGTTATGGAACTTTGAAAATCATACATTTCATCCTTTTTCTCGGCCAATTTCAAGAAGCTAGTAAGGGACCGTCTCCAAAGTGAAGTTAATTGGAACTCTACCAGGAAACATTCGCTCTTGCACGTCACTCTTATGTAAATCGTTTTTAAATTTAAAAGTACACACATTACGTTAATATTACAATAACTGAGTACTTAAGAAACAAAATTTATTCTGTGTACGTGTAAAACATAGATAAAATAAAATATTTTGGACAAAGAAAACTTTTCAAAAGCAGTTCCAAAAACTTAGACTTATTTGCCTGCGGCTTCAGACTGATTTGCTGCGGTACTGATCATGGCAAACGTTAAAAATCTGTATATATAGTGTAGCTGTACGATTTCTATTAACGGGTGATAATATTGATAGGTGAAAATATTGATTTTTATAAATCTTAGAATGTATATTTTTAACAATACCTTAAAAATTTAATCAAAAAAGTATAATATGAATCAATGCAAGAATGAAAATGCTTAATATGTAAAATTTTCATCTTAAAAAAACTTTTAACTTCAAAATAATGGAAACGCAGTCAGAACTGCTTTAAAAACTTTACAAACTATATTACATGTTAGTTCACTACAAGGTGGCACATTTCCCCCACCTTCCTAAAACAAACAGTGCTTGGAAATACTAAAACTTTCTCTTCAACAGATTTAAATATTTTAGAATTTCGTCACCTTTCAGAATTCAGAAGAGAAAAGAAAAATTTAATCTTTATAAAAGATTTCATGCGTAGAATGAAAATTGCTACAAGGAATCTGAACTCCCGAATTTTTTTCTCGTTTTATAAAGAGTCATCTTCCCACACAGTTTCTATTTTAGATATACAAAGTGTCTAGACAATTTTTCGGAAATTCTAGAAGGCATTTCGACACTTTTCAGTTCATTCTTGCGAAAGTTAAATAAACTGTGGTTAAGTACGTGAGAAAAAAGAAGGAAATTTCAAGTAAAGCTTCGGATTTAAAAGAGACATTCAAACAAACTCTCAGAACTAAGTGACAAGGAAGTAGTAAAGTAAAAGAATACAGGAATTAGGATAGTTTTACCTCGAGGGCAAATACTTTTTTAAGATTTAATCATTTTAGAAGAATTATTCTAACACTATCCAAAATATTATGTTACGTAATCTTGCGGATAATTTTTCTTTAGTTGGAATAAAATGGAAAGGGTATATTGAATATCATGCATATACGTATATGCATAAACGTTTAAGAAATACATTTCTTTAACCCTACTTAACCGCGCCACTTATCAATCTTAAAGTCTCATTCTGTGTCCTTTCAAGGTTTTTTTTTTGTTTGTTTTTTGTTTTTTTTTTTTTTACATTTACAACATGTCATCGATGGTTTATAGAAATATGTTTCGAAAAGTGTTTAATATACAGGATGTCAGTGTATTGCAGCCCCACATAATTACTGCAAGTATCTTTAAGAATTTAACGTCTCTTCAAATCATTTTCCAAAATATTTTAAGCATAGTGTTTCCAAGAAAATCTTATAGAATGTTGATCTTTTATAGGACCGCATGCGGTGCCAGATCCCCCAGGTAGGGAGACGATGGGCAGAGGGGAGCGCCTTCCATTTATAGGGCCCCAGTTGGAGGAAATCCAACTTTAGACCGTGGTCCCCTAATTTTGAACCAATTGCAGACCAGGGACAAATCGCCTGAAATCGGTACCCCCAGAGATATCGATTAAATACTTGGAGGACATTGAAGCCCCGACAGATTTTACGTGCACGAGCTCCAATTAGCGTACACGGTCCCACAGCAGTCGAGCCAAATGGAATTGATCCTTCCATGCACTGGCCAAGCCGGATGCTGCTTCACTTGCCATGTTCTTATGGGAACGGAGTTTGGCGCCCAGACCATTGCGGGACATTTTATTGAACGCCTCTCCTAAGTATCTACCAGTTGCTTCTCTTATAAGTATGTCTATATGATTTTTGGTCATTTTCTTTTCATGGTGATGTACAGCTGCGGAAAAAAAGTCCCACTTGCTCTTTATTTCGCCGTCGTTTGTCGTACAGTAAAGTTATATACATCATTCGTTTGCAAATAACGCGTACTTTAATTTACTATTAATTTAATTTGCATCAGGGGCCGTCTTCATATTTAATTCTGCATCAACTTCGTTTTTCTCAATGGCAACCCCATATTTTGACTTTATTAAACGATAGAAAACCTTCAAATTACCCTAAATATAAATTTTCACCAATTTTCTACGATAATTTCCGGAGATATTGAGAATTCATTTTTGTGCGTTTTTAAGGGACTTTCTGCAAATTGAAAAACGCTAGTTGTAGGTTCCGAACTTTTCGCCTTTCATTAATTTCGCTCGCGAGAGTTAAAAGAAATTAGTGTTATTTTCAAGGAAAATATTGTTTCCATCTCTCTTAAAGTTTTTTGTACTGAGAATATCAAAGGTTGAATAGAATGTTTAGTCTGTGGTCCAAATGACCCGTGAGTTCATAACTTCCTTGGTTCGTACACATGATTTAAGGGGAAAATGCAAAATTACTGGTCAGGATTTTGAAAATCTTTGTAATTTTGAAATTGCTATTGAGTATTTCCGTTGATGGTTCTCTTAGACAGGTGAAATGTTGGCAGGAGTTAGAGGCTCCTCTCTGCTCTTCTGACTACAAGCTTGAATATTACTCAGCTATGGTCGAACAGAATGATTTTCTGATAGAAAATTTATTTGTTTGAATTTCATGTAAAAAACGCAATTACTTTTTTGCCGACCCAATATTATCACTGTGTTTGTTATGTCACTTTCTTCATTTAATACTATATCGTCTGCAATGTGCAATATTCTTAAGACTTTTGGTGGTATTTTAGTTTTTAGTTAGATGAAAATTTAGACAGAGAATGTGATTTTGAATGTTGGATAAAGTTTGGGGAAGTCCAAATGCCTAATGTTTCCGATATTGAAATAGGTCACATTCACGCCTGGAAAGTTGAGGATGTTAGTTTTTAAGAAATAGGACGTTGTATTAGAAGACATACATCTACTGCATCTAATTCTATAGCTGGAAAATATTTTATTTGAGGTAATATGGTAGCAGACGCAACAATACATGCTTTATAGAATCCCTACCAAACTGTAAAAACCTAGAATTTATTTGCTTCAAAAATTGATATTTTTATTACTGGTACCTTTTACTGTGTTTTTGCACAAAATAAATCTAATTTACGATTATTTTATGCAATTTTCAAAAAATTTTCACTTAATAAATTTATATATGGTCCCTTAACTCATGAAAATAACACATTTTATTTAATATAAATTAAACTACTGAACGTAAAAATTTGAAATTTTGCACAGCCATGTAATATTAATTTCTGCATCTATTTCCATCGAAATTTGGCTAGGTCGCTATTCATAATTTTTTTGAATATTAATTTAATAATTCATAATTCATATTAATAATTTATTAAAAATCATAAAACATTAAATTATGTTTGGGTAGTTTAGTTCTAATAGTACGAATAAAAATCAGCTTCTTACTACCAATATTAGATGAGATATGAAATGAAGTATGAAAAAATATTTTAACATAGGGGGAGGGGAATTTTGGGTGCGCATTTCTGTCCAAATTTATTGAAAATTGGTTTCCGGGGTTAAAATGAGCTAAATTTTTGAAATATGAAGTGAAATCTAGGGGTTGCTATTGAGAAAAAAAAAGTTGGTGGGAACTTTAATATGTAGATGGTAGAGATGAGACGGGCTCAGCCCGAGCCCGAAAGCACCGAGCCCGAGCCCGAGCCCGACTCGGGCTCGGGCTCTGTAATTCACGATTGCGTTCGGGCTCGGGCGGGCTCGAGCTCGTGAAAAATTTCTCCTTTGTTGAACATACTCCTTGAAACAGATTTTAAAAAGTGATTCATGGGATAAATAGACGTACTTATTTCAAAAAATAGCTTCACGGGGGAGTAGAAGGTGTGTGAAGCTCCAAAAATTATTGTATCCTATTAATGAAGTAGTTAATTTTATTTGTCTTTAGCTGAAATTTCGGGCTCGGGCTCAAATTTTAATAATATTGCTCGGGCTCGGGCGGGCTCGGATTAAAAGTCTTCGGGCTCGGGCTTCAAAAAATGAGCCCGAACTCATCTCCAGTAGATGGCCCCTTATGCAATTTTTATGCATAGCAAATTAAAGTGTACATCAATCGTAAACGATTGGTATCTGTAACTTTGCTTTACGACGAACGACGGCCGAAAAAAGTACAAGTGGGCTTTTTTTTCCCGCAGCTGTACAATAAACGTTTAGTATTCAGTATCTTTACTGTTTCATTGAAGTTCGTTTATATTGGAATAACTGGCTCGAGCCACCATCGCACTATTAATTCTTTTAGTCTATCCATCCTTCTTTTTAGCGCATTGCTGAAGACCCGATGACAAGGCCATCTACATACATTGCACTACTGACTCCTTCAATTCTATTAAGTTCTTCTGGAATGTCTCAGTATGAACATTAAAAAACCCATGTACTGGTAACTTCTCCCTCTTGCAATCGTCTTGAAAAATAAATATAAAAAACTAAAAAACACGCTTTAGTGATAAATTGAACTAACTAAAAAGTGAAAAATAATTCTTAATATAAAAATAAATTAATGAACGAAAAATAGTATTATTGCGAAAAAAGCGTGGGGTGCTCCGTATATCAGTTCTTGAGAATATTCGATCGGTACGATTAGTACAAAAATGATACAAAAATATAGCACAAAGCGCCCCACACTTTTTTCCCAACAATACTATTTATCGTTCATTAATTTATTTCTATATTAAGCATTATTTTTCACTTTTTAGTTAGTTCAATTTATCACTAAAGCGTGTTTTTTAGTTTTTTTAAACTATATTTTTACTTTTGCTTTTTAAAAACCACAAGTTTCAGTAGATCAATGGTGAATTTGTAAGAGAATAAATAATGTCCTTGCTAGGAGGGCCCTTATATTGTTATCTTTAATCCCTTCTTTAAGTTCTTTGTATGTTTCATTTCTTTAGATTAACGCTGTTGTGTAGTATAAAATTTATGGTAAGTACCCGTGACTCTACCATCATGCACTAATAGCTAAATGCTTACGTGAAAAGTTATTTTTTAGTTGGGCCTTGTTTATTTGTCAGTTTCGCGAGGAATCCATAAGGTTTTAGTTTCCTGTCCTTTTAATATCGATGCTTATTTGCTGAATATTCAGAATCATACGTTTTTCTACTAATGACAGTAAACGACGCAGTAAAAGGGATTCTAAATATGTATGGGGCTGTTAGAGTAATTTTTTTGGAAAAACTTCTTGGTTATTACTTTGTTTTATTTGCTAGAAATGTATTTACATGGTACATAAGGAATTATTCTTCTAATTTTTTTAAAGTAATTTTCAAAAATATATTACTTTATGACATATTAAAAATTCGTTAATTACTACTTCGCAGAAAATATTTGTTCAACTAAATTTTGTTGGTATTAGAAAGAATAAGAGATTATTTTTTGCTATTCATAAAATCAATTTTATTTGATATTTTAGAAACTTGTACGCGCGCGCGAGGAAAATGTATTTATAATAGTCATAATTATGCATAAATGTATAATGTATAATAAATGCATTTGTAAAGCAACCTTATTTGCATAGGTACCCATTTGATTGTTTTTAGGGGGGCAGGGACAAGTCAAGAGTCCTACCCAAGAAAGATACTATATTTTAGTATTGAACCTCTTTTACTGTATGCCAGAACATAAAGCATAACGAAAATATGACAGCTAGGGATGGGGGTGCAATGATCACTCCCTGCCAATACTTTGGGGCGTCCAAGATATTCGATTAGATAAAGACATTAGATTTGATTAACACAAGTTGTTTTTTTAACGAAGGAGCAATAAATCTTTATCATTGTCTTTCTTTTACTATCTATTTATTAGCTACTTTGCTTGTTTCAGTTCAGTTTCATATAAAACAAAATTGACTCTGTTTTACAAACCCCTTTTAAATGCTCAAGCACTTTCCCTTTTTAGCATTCGTGGGTGCGTTTGTAATTCAGCAAAACCATTACGATTTTCTGAAGTAGCCTTACCTCATTTGCTCCGATTGCCTGATGAATAGTCCGGAGACATAATTTTTCATCTCCTTAATGCTCTCTCGTTATAGCTTTTTTCAGACTTACCTTCAACGATGTGTCCTCTGAAATCTTCGCAACTGATAAAACTATATCATTCGAATGTTCTTTACTTGCTTGGAATTAAATGGCGCGATTGGCGAATTAAGTCTATCAGCCGAATTCTATGACTTTGTTTGTATAGCAAAGAGAAAAGAGTTGTGAAAAACCATTTATTACGATTTGCTAGAGTTTGTTGATATCGAAATTAGCAGTTTGTTATTTTAAATTGGTTTCTTCGAGCGTCAGACACAATTAGAAAATCGTTAAGATGAAGACATCGGTGAATTTCTCCCCTAAGTTATTACTTTTATTTCTATACGAATTTAGATACCTTTTAAAGTAGAAAAAATACATAGGATGCATAGGAATATACTTCATCTGTACAACGTGTAAATTGTCTCTTTTATAATAATTTTGTGAAAAATTTAAGCAAAATAAGTCGATTGAGAAAAATATTTCTAATGACTTTGCTTTGCAGATATATGAAAAACCGATTATTTCCTCTATGTAATAAATTATTAATTTTAATTAATAATTTGATAAATTAATTTCGAATAAAGATTGATGACCGAAAAGAACATTACTCTTATTTTTATTTGAGGTGTATCTTGTCTAATTGCGCTTATCCTTGAGTAGTCACTTACCAAATTCATTTACCAAAATTAGTCATTTATGAAAATTCAATCATTTACCACAAATTCCACTTTTACATATGAAAAGTAGGTTTATTTATTTTTTCAAGAAAACTGGTTTATTCTGCCCAGCTAGAAAAACTGTGCACTTTTTTTCAAATAAAAGACATAGATTGTGCACAATTAGTGCATAAAAAGTGGATACTTTTTTACTTTGAAAATATACATTTTCTATGCAAAGTATTAAAAAATATTCATTTTTTATGCACAATCTATGATTTTTTGGCAGAAAGAGTGCAAACATTTTCTAGCTGGCATTTACACATTTTGAATAATTTTCACAAAATCTCAAAATCTAATCCAAATTTTAAAAATTTCTTCACGCATAGTTTAAGTTATTTGACCACCTAGCATGTCACTAAACTTTGTTTTATTCGCTTAAGTCGTTATTGCGTGATGCGCAAATAACGGTTTACTCAGTTTAGAAAGATTTTCACAAAAATTTCAAAGTCTACTCAAAAGTAAAAAAAAAAAATCCACTCCGTATAATTTATTTCAGAAGTCATCTATCATTTCACCAAATGACATTTTTTATTGCTGTACATTTTAAAAATATTATGTACTTTTAATTATTTTTTTTATAACTAGAGACCATTTGACGCATATTTTTGCATGTTCTACATATTTTAACAAGTGTTTTTGACATCAAACAGTTTCCTTAATCCGATTTTTTCTATTATTAATTTACACATCGTAATTTACACATTTCAAAATTGTATGCAGGGATTAATTTAGAGATGCATTTGCACACAGAAAAAAAATGACGTAAATGTTATTTTGTATTCTTTTAAAAATATATTTTATAATTCAAATTTCTTTTCCTGCTTTTTTTTTGCATTTCAACAACAGATAAGACAAAATACAATTTAAAAGCATAAAACCACAAAAATAAATAAATATATAACATAATGTAAATAAATAAATATATATATATATATATATATATATGTGTGTGTGTGTGTGTGTGTGCCCCAATTAAATGTATAAAAAATACTTTAAATAATACGACATTCCTTGGTTGTTAAGGCAAATATATCATTACTAAACGCAAAGCCGATGGTAAATATTCATAGAGGCTTATTATTCAATCTATCTCATACATTTTTAGAATATTTATTTCCCTTGCTAGATTTATACTGTATTTTTATTCTCCATCTCATGAGTATAGAGTATATATTATTAAATTTTAAATATAGTATTAGGACTATACCAGTGCAATACCTCTGGGATTATAATTTAACTTTATATATGAAAAACAAAGTTTGATAGCTTCTTAAAAGGATAAATTTTGCTAATTGCATATATACAAATTTCACATCTTGCAGATTCATTAAGTACACCTTCTGAAATTCCCCGTGAGATTGTACTATGCATTAAACGGATTTTGTCTATACCTTAATACTTTTTTTAATACTTCGATGCAATAAAATTCATTAATTGGTATAAGTGATGTGTAATCTTTTAGTTTTTAGCACTAGAGTGCTATTTCGCTCGATCACGGTTTTTGGTGTAGACACGATTTGTCTACGCGCCGTGTCACTTTTCAATTTTTATAAATATATTTTGAGGATAGTTTAAAAACGCCTGGGGAATATTGTAAAATAGTTTTAGTAGGCTATTTTAATATAGATTTTAATTCCGAAGATGTGTTTTATAGAGCAGAGAAGACAAATATGGCACACTCATAGATTATGATACACTTTCCAAATGGTATTTATAAAGGTGAAGTATAGTTTGACTATGCCTGGCGAAAATTTGTAAAGAGTTTTGGCTATTCCGAAGAAATTTTTTATGTAACAAAGAAGGAAAACACGGTACACTCACGGATTATGATGTCCATTCCAAGCAGTATTTAAAATATGTCTACGCGGTCTAGTTGGAATATGCCTATAGTTCGAATATGCCTGGCGAAGATTGTAAAGGAGTTTTAGTAGGCGATTTTAAGATACACTTCGATTCCAAAGATGTGTTTTATGGTTCTAGAAAGCGTTGATTCCCATTTTACCGCCCCTACTCTCGCCAACCTAAAAATTTCCCGTACTTTGGCGAGCTTTGCAGTCAAGGGTCTCTAGAAGTTATGCACAAGTTTCAATGTTCCCAAAAGAACTAGATGAAAACTAAAGTGAACAAATTAGCCATAAAAGCACCACTTAAGGAATTTGAGGACACTTATATATTAAAACTACATTAATTGGCAACCCAAAATAAATAAGAATGTAACAGAATGCTGTACTGACAGGTTGTCCAAAATCGTTATTTCTGAATTACGATTGTCACATAAATACACAAAATCGTCATGGTTACTGCATAAGTTTAATGATCGCCACGTTGGCGAATTTCGGGGCGTTAAAGTAGGAATCAACCCAAGAAAGACAAACACGGCACATTCATGGATTATGATGCACATTCGAACCAATATTTAAAACGGTGAAGTATAGTTGTAATATACTTGGCGAAGATTATAAAATAGTTGAAGTAGGCGATTTTAAGATAGATTTAGATTCCAAATATGGGTTTTATGAAGCAAGGAAGCAAAATACGGCACATTCATGAATAATGATACACTTTCCAACTTAATGGAATAAGGAAGAAAAATAGGGAGACGCATAAATTATGATACGCTTTTAATATGTAGCACTACAGTGCGTATTAAATATCTGAAAGGGTTTCAGATTTTCTTCCTTTTTCGTTCTTATTTTATTTATTTATTTACATAAATATCCGAAAAAGTTAATTCAGTTTCTTTCGTATGGCAAACTGCACATAAAATTTGAAAAAAAATCTGAAAAGTGTTTTAATTATCAAACATACAAACTAAAGTTGGTATAATTTTAATACTTTCTCTATATTTCTCTACAGAAAAATTGTTGAAACTTTTTTATATCAATTGTAATAATGACTGAAATTAGTATTAATAATTGACAGTATAAATATACGTAACTGCATACTTTTACGGAATACAAATAGCCACATTTTTAAAAAGAAGCCTTTTAAAACATTATTTTTCAAAATTTCATTTCTCTGAACTAAACAACTTTAAACTCAAAATATTGTCTATCGTGTAAGCAGAAAATTATTGTTTAAAAAAGTGGTTAGTTATATTTCATAGAATTTTTGGCAGCTATGCATATATATGCAGAAATGCTAAAAAATATATAATTAATTATTTAACAATACAGATACCAATTTTCATTCGTTTTTAATGAATATTATATGAAGTAAAGGTTAACTAGCAATAATATGTCTGATATTAAGCATGAAATTTAAATGTTAAACTATTCTTCTTAAAATATCGAACTTCTTTTAATTATGTTTTACATGAAATATAATATGAAAAACCACACATAAAAGTTTTGACATGTGTTACACTGTATATAATTGTTTTTTTAAAATATTAAATCGTATTTTAAAATGTCATAAATAGAAGATGCATAAATTGTACTTTTATTTGAATGCGTTGATTTCAAAAACATCGAAATAAATTTTAATTGTTGGTGCACTAATTAATTAAAAATATCGACTAATGCAGTATACCTTAGTAAAAGTATACCTTAAGTATACCTCAAAGACCGTCTAAATTTAATAATCCTACACATTGAATATTTGGCTTCTTAGCAACTCCTTTAACACTTTTTTTTCAAAGCCTCTCAATTTACACCGCATAGAAATGAAATTTCATATATGACGCTGTGAGAATATTGCGATTGTGTAATAAAAGATAATTGATTGTAAATTTCAAACTCAATCAGAATATAAGTATGCAATCGGCCCCTGAAAAAGGTAATTTTTACGTACGGAAATATAAAACATCACGATATAAATACAAGTCTAAACAGCTTATTTAGAAATAAAAAGTATTCCTTTGAAAATTATAAGCTAAAATACTACGAAATTTTGAACTATTTTCTATCTGTATGTGTAAAAGGGAATGTTCTGAAAGATTGTTAGTGAAGTCTTTCAAAACGATAGGATTTTTCCACTTACGGCATGCGACGTAAAATAATGGCAGTGAATTAATCCTCGGTAAAAAAGAAAACACATATCAATAAACCTGTTGCGATGAAGTGAATCTTTGGATCTTTCTGTCTGGTGAAATCATAGCTGTCTTATCTAAAAAGAGCTATTTGGTCCATCATCACAGATGAGACGTACCTGGGAATAGCAGAACTTAACAGCAGGTGTTGCAGCCCTGAAAATATATTACTTTTTTATTGCAATATAATTCTTCTTTCTTTTAAGGAGTAAACGTAGTGAGTTTTCTATTTTCCACTGCTCATGGTGTAACTGAATATGTTATATGATGAATATAGATTCGAAATATTTAGGTCAATCTTTGATTTCTTTAGTAGTAAGAAGTTTCAGAAAATTCCCCAGCAATTTAACAAGTTTTATACCATTGATCAAATTTAGATCCTTTGTAATTCAATAATGTAATTTATGCAAATGATCCACCATGAAATAAGTTTCAAAAACGTTAATTGTTATAAATGAGGAAAAAAATCCTTTATGCTGAAAATTATAAATTTGTATTAAGTAATAAGTGAAGTTTCGAGATACAAACAAATTTACAAAGCAATCGTTTATCAAGAACCGACTAGTCTATTTATTCTCGTTACTTTGATGACTTGCGTTCAAGAAAATTATACTTTTTTTTGTAATATCAGAATTTATCTAAATAACGCACCCTATACTCCCAGCAACTTTCAAATAAACATCACAAATGTTATGAAAACGGGAAAATACGCCTTTTCTTGCATTAATATACCTGCATCGACAAAAAACAGCTGTTTTTATCGATCTCGGTCATGTTATGAAGAAAGCAAGTGACGAAAAAAGTATTTTCACATCGATTTCAGATTAGAGTCTCGATTGCATATATTTTAAACGGTTATTTCTTTTTTTTATGCACAGTCCAGGCATAAGAAAACAATTTCGGATGTGACATTGCAATTTTAAAACTTTGACTTAAAATTTTGGTTGAGCATTCATGGATATCTTGGAAATAGGTCATTAGTATTGAATAGTCTCATTTTGGGAAATTTGAAAAAAAAAGTGTTAAATAAAGTGATAAGGGAGAAGTTGCTATTTCCGTTTTGCTTCATCAATAATATATACGCTTACGACCAAAGTTTTTCATTCAGAAGTAAATGTTGATCTCCGTAGGATAATTGAAATCCGTGAGGCTACAATTGACCAAAAAAAAGCAATACAAGCCTCTGAAGATGGTAAATTAAGACCAGTCACACATTTTGTTGTAGAGAAATAATCCGAAATGCAGTCATTTAAAAAGAAAGTGTTGTAAAAGGTTTCAAACTATGCTTTTAAATTCTGGTGAAAATAGTTCTTGAGTTCCTGTACTTTCCAGAATACAAATGGAGGATTCTATGGTATTGGCTAGTTTCAGGTGCATTGAAGAAATACACTATTGTTCTTTTCTTTGGCGTTCATATTTCCATCATTTGATAACTATGGAAACAGTCCCCTATGAGTTATTTTTGATTTGAAATCGTGAATACTTCAGAGAAATCGTTTATTGTTCCAAACAGACACTTCAGCAATTTCATACCTTTTTACTTTCATTCTTTGTAGAGTTCGTTTTTTAGACGATGACTTTTGGAATTATTAGACGATAAGTAGTTCCATGGTATTTCGTGGATAATACCATCGAAGATAAATTTCTGTCTTCATTTGTCTCCTATATATTCGTTTTTATATGGTTTGGTCTATTTTTATTTCTTGGAGCTTTAAAAACTAAGGTGAAAGTTTCAGTAATACTTCCAATTTTCAAATCATTCCACCCTGGACTTTCAACTAACCGCGTAGCGTCAACAAACCACATATATCAGATTGAGTGGCTTCTACGTTATTCAACCCCATTGGGAGAAAGACAGACTTCGCTCGGAGTCTCTTAATTGAACTAATGACTAATGCGAGACTGTACCTGAGTTAGCACACCCGCAGGGGTACCATTTCAACATGGCAGCATATTGGAATTCGACAAAAATACATATAAAAAATGCGTACACATCAGCAATAAATTTATATTATTTTACAACTGAAAAGGAAGTGGTTGTGATACAAGTTCGAGACAGTACGAAAAACATTGTTCTTTTTTTTTGTACGAAGAAATTATTACTATTCAAAACCAAAATCATATGTATTTTCATTTATCAAAAAAAAAAAAAAAATTATGCGTACTTTAAAGTAAATTTGCTTCTTAAATTGAGTAATAACTAAAAAAAATAAAATCTATTAAAGCCGAGTATTTCAAAGAGCAAAAAATTTCAAAAATAAACGTCGAAAAAACTTTTAAAAATGAAAGGAGTGAAGAAACTATCATGATATCAATAAAGTAGAAATTCGTCGAGCAGAAACATTTTCTAGTAGTGAAAAAATAAAAGCTTTTAAGGAATGAGATGCAATTAAGGGTTACATGGCACTTAAGTAAAGAAGTTCGTGTATTTCTGCGAAAAATAAAAACAGGTAATTAACTATAAAAATATTTACTGAAGTTAAATTTACTTAAAATATAAGATTTTTTTTTGCTTCCCCTTTCTGTACTTTTAAATTTTATATATTCTGTTAATAGAATATCGTTATTGATTGAATTTTTTCAGGAGATACTGTTAATTAAACACCTTTCACGCAACACTTAAATAGTTTTCTTTTATATTGTACTAAATGAAAAAAAATACTGCATTTTCCCTTTATTTTATTCCCTTTATTCTATCTATATCTAATCAAAAGTAAGACTGGTAAAATTTTGTAAAGATAGCAAGTCTATTGCAGTTCTTTATGTTAGTTATTGTCACGCCCAAATAAATAGCTAGCAAAATCAGTTTGTTTACACTAACGTCGATTTAAATGCGGTTTAAATATTTGAAAGTCTACGTCAACTCGAAATAATCGTTCATTAATTACAATGGCATGTAATCCTATCATACTCTTATTGTAAATCCATTGTAGGTAAATTAAAACTTACCAGATGTAACAAACGCAAATGAGAAACTTTGACACACAAATTAGTTCTAGAAATTACTCTATGAATGTGCAGAGAGAAATTTATTTGGAACAATAAATGGAGATTAGTAACTTTACCTGCCAACAAATCATTGAAGGTTAGGGCTGAATAACAAAGTGATTAGTACCACAGTGCTAGATATTATATTGTGTTGTTGAACATTTTCATTTTTAAACTGGCTCTGATAAAAATATACTTCTAGAATAAGTTTCATCTGGAATAAGAAATCTTGTACTTATTTCCATAGTTTATTGTTGTACCTTTTACAAAATGTCTCTAATTAAACGCATAAAAATTTAAGATAAATAGAATAAGGTTGCGTTTAAAACTGAATTTTAGGACTGTGCAGCAAAAATGTGCCTTAACCTTATTTTATCTTGACAATATACCTGAAACTCAGCAAAACAGAAGCGTTTTCTTGAGTTTACAAATGTGATTTTAATTAGCAAAAATGATATGCCTGATTAAAGAATGGTGCAATCATTACGGTGATAAATATCGGTTCGCAATTTTCAGACTCATTTCTCTATCTCTGGTGAATGAATTTACAAATTCATTCAATAGGCCAAGAACAAACAGAAATTTCATCTTTATTCGAATTTATCAGAGTGTGTGGAAAAAAAATGCTACAAAGGAAACGGAACATCGCAGATATTCAAGATCTTCTAATACTTCAGGAAACCGAGTGTTCAATCTTCGTTCCCACAATCCCTCAAGGACTGTAATATTCTCGTACCTCTCGATTGGTTCCGAAATCACTATTTACTCACCTCTCGGGCAATTGAATTTGCCGTCGCTGCGTTGATGACTGGCCTGTGATGGCGTCATGAAGTCTATTACGAACAGGCCGACCGTGATTTCAGTAGTCATTCAGATTTCTCTCGGAAGGGACGGGTGTGTCGAAGCTCGGCGTTTCCAAATAATTCGGCCTAAACGGACTTAGATATTGATGTCAAACTTCATAACTAACACGTAATTCATGCACAATTTGTTAGTAAATCCTAATTTATTCTAGTACTACTGAAGAGCAAAACTTCAATGGAAACTTGCTACCTTAAAAGAATAAAATACATTTTTGCATGAATTTTGTATAGAAGTAGTAATGAATTTAACACAAATATATATAAACTTAAATAAACCTCATTTCTACTCGTACTGAAAAAGAAATATATATATATATATATATATATATATCATAGCATTTTTGCATGATATATATATATATATATATATATTCTTTTTCAGTACGAGCAGAAATGAGGTTTATTTAAGTTTATATATATTTGTGTTAAATTCATTTCTACTTCTATACAAAATTCACGCAAAAATGCATTTTATTCATGAGCTAGCACTGATACAAAAAATTCATGCAGAATTCATACTCTTCATGTACTAGCACTTCTACGTAAAATTCATGCATGCAGAAGTACTAAAATGCATGCACTATCACTTCTACATAAAAATCATGTAGATGTGCTAGAGAGATTTTCAAGATAATTAGTTAACTTATTACACACATTTGATGGAAAATAATGCGTAAAAACATGTGCGCTATCTGAATTATGTAAATTCCAAATGAAATTGAATCTGTTTTGTCATTAAAATTTAAAGAACAAGTCAGTTTTAGAATGCTTTATAATTCAACAACATTTACCTGAATATTAATGATTTCTATTTACTTACTTACTTATACTCGAGATGCGAAATTTACAATTGTATTGAAAGGAATTTTTATCTATTCAAAATGAAAACTGTTGTTATGTTCTAATTTAGGGAATCGGCCCTGTGCTTTTAAGGGGTCTATGAGGGAGTTGTCGGAGGACGATTAAGAGAAACGTTCCCTCGGCCGCTCACATGACGTATAGTGTACAAAAGGTATTTGAGAAAAACTGACGGACAACTGGAATACACAAAAAAGCTGCACTTTATTGTAGGTATCTTCACAAAACAGTTATTAAAGAAACAAGTTCAATTACGCACCGCACATTGCTTCATAAAAAAATAACACCAGGAACATATCTAATTGTTCCGGCCACACGGCATGCCGGAGTTCCATTAAAAAAAAAAACGAACACAACCTCCTCTTACGGAGAGCAATCGAGAAGTCTTGTCAAATCTTCCTACAAAACTGCCAGCTCTCTCTACAGGTTGGCGAGTAAAATATGAGCACTCATAAGCCACTGCCCCACGTGACAACCACCGTCCGGTAGGCATAAACAATATAAAAATTTGAAACAAACGGATTAAATGATTGATGCCAAGACAGAAGTGCCAGAATTTGGCGGATGCCAATACGTAAGGCTACAACCCCGTGAGAAAACACCGACGGAAGACCGGGAGACGCTATGAACTAACACAGCATATGCTAAAGCGAAATTAATTTAGAAGGGAAACCCCGAAAAATCCCAGACATAGCGTCGCGCAAAAGGAAAGAATATTTTATCAAGCCGAAAAACAGAGTGGAGAGAGATTAATACGGAAAACGAAATTTTGATTTAAAAAGACGAAACATAGGAACATTATTTTAAGACGCGATAAATATGTGAACTTCGTCACATATATCTCTCCACAGCCCAACAAAAAAATTTTGACGCCAGAAAATTTTTTTAAACAAAGAACTTTAACCCTTGAATTAAACAGAAAGCCTAACATGCAGCGCTTATGAGGGCTCATCACAAAAATACAATACCAAATAACATAACAAATTATAAAATACATCACAAAATACCATTTGCTAAAATATCAACAATATTCTGCTACAAATAAAAACAATATAAATCGATTCAATTATCCATTACATATCAAAATTACACATGTGCAGAAACTAAAGAAAAATAACCTTGAATATTCAAAATAATATATGTACATATGACGTCATAAATGTGAGATCTCTTTATGCGAACAACATTGCAGATAACTTTGCATTATAAACGTCCATGCGAAATAAGAAATGAAAGTTTCTCAATATTATTAACAAATCTCAAATATACTTAGTGCACTTAATCAGGTTTAAATTTTAAAATAAAGTTCAAAGATGAAGCTTCTAATTAAATGAATGTCAAAGAAGATTCTAATAAAAGTCATGACATAATTTAAATAAATCAAGTCAAAATGATTGCAATCAAATACCTGAAATGTGTCCAATGAATTTATTTGCAGTACAGGTATTGCTATCAACTTTCAAAACAAACTCTCTCTTTTTTCTTAAAGTTTATTTATTTATTTATTAATATTTTTTTAATATTAACAACAACTTGATTAACTAAGTTTCATGAAAAAGAGATACATATCATACAGTATACTGAAGTGTACATCTTTAAAAATACTGGACCAGCCAGATAAAAACAAGATATTATACAACAGTGTACAAAGCAAGGAAGTGTCTGTGGGCACCTTCACAAACACGCCATTACTAAAACGAAAACATGCATCTACTTTCTAGGTCTTAAATTATACTGATTATGTGACGTTGTAGGTAGATTAAAATTATCTGTAACACCATTATGGTAGTGATTATTACTATGTAAAGAAAGATATTCAGAACGTGGAGGAGCTAAAATTAATCTATCAATATGTACTCTCTGAGGTTCGAGATGGGGAGCTTGCAAACGTCTAATAGAGAAAGAAACAGGTGAGTGTTTTTCAGTGATCACATAAGGACCTGTGAATTTAGGTTTAAATTTATCCAAAGACTTTTTATAAACAATGTCATTTACATTTAAATCTCTGAGCCTAGCATGTTGTGAGTGTCTCTGAAAGCGAATCGTTTGTGAAGAAATAATGTTTTGATAAGCTTTCTTATAAATAGAGTCTAATTCTTGCATTAATTTATAAGTGTGTATGTCATTAAGATTTGGCGGAGTTGTCTCAAAGTTAAATGTGTCAAAAATAAGTGATAATTCTCTGCCAAAATGTAATAAATTGGGTGTAAAACCAGTAGTTGAATGTGTTGAACCATTATACAAAGATTTGTGAATTAAAATTGCATGTTCGAAGTTGTGGCCATCAAGTAATAAAGAATTTACAGAGTATTTAATGGAAGAATTATGCGTTCAGCAATCGAATTACATTGTGGATGACCAGCCGAAGAATGATTAATTTTTATACCAAGTTTGTCATGAAAATGATTATAAATTGAGGCAACAAACTGTGGCCCTAAATCTGACAAAATCACTGCAGGACGGCCAACAGTTGTAAAATACTTAAAAAGAGCCTCGACTATTACATTAGCAGACGTAGAAGTAAGAGGCACAAGCTCCATATGGCGAGAGAAATGATCAGTGATTGTTAGAACAGTACGACCATTACTGAAGGGACCAACAAGGTCAATAGCAATAGTATGTCCTGGATAAGTTGGTGTGTATGTTTGTTGTAAAGGAGCAGGTCGAGTAGGATGATGTTTCACCTGTAAACATACAGTACAAGAGGCAACAAAATTGACAGTATCAGTATAAATACCTTTCCAAAAATACTTCCTTGTTAGAAATTCGTAAGTCTTTTTTAAACCATAATGTGACAGATGAGAAATTGTTAAAGCTTTTGCTTTTAACGAATGTGGAACAACAATTACATGATGATAAGTTTGATTATGAACATTATACTTTTCACACATCAATAACATAGTTTCTGGATGAATAAAAAAGGCAGGATGAGTTGCAGAGGAACCCTTACTTAAAATTTCATTATAAATGACAGACAACTCAGGATCAGCATTTTGCTCTCTGAAAAAAGTTTCATTTGAAATTTCCAACAGTGGATCAGTACTATTTGAATTTATTGTAACTAAAAAGTTCACATATTCATTATTTTTAGGAACATTATCAACAATTGGTATAACACCATTATCAAAAATTAACTGAGGATTACTGTCAAGAGTTTCAGTATTATTTTCAAAGTTGTCCCTAGATAAATAGTCAGCAAGTACATTCTTAGATCCAGCAATGTGCTGAAAACTAAATGAATATTCTGACAACTCAAGTAACCACCTTGTGTTTATGTCAGCTGGGTTGGTAGTCTTTTTATATTTTTTCAAAGGAGCACTATCAGAAAGAATTATAAAATGTCTATTATACAAATAATATTTAAAGGCATTAACAGATTTATATATAGCCATTAGTTCCAACTTAAGAGCAGGATACTTTTGCTCAGCTTTATTTAACGATTTGGAAAAATAAGCAACTGGAAGTAGTTTATTACCATACATTTGTAAAAGACAAGCACTTATAGAAATGTTGGAAGCATCAGTATTTAAATAAAAAGTCTTATTCCAGTCAGGAAGTCTTACCATAGGTTCAGAGAAAAATATTTGTTGCATCTTTTGAAAATTTTGTTCATGTGTAGAAGTCCAAACAAATTTAGCTTTCGGAGTAGTTAATTGAATCAAAGGTTGAGATAACTCAGAAAATGTAGGAATTAAGTGTTTGTAAAAAGTTGCCAAACCAATAAAGTGTTTTAATTGTTTTTTTGTTGTAGGAGTTGGAAAAGAAACAACTTTTGCAATGTTACATTGAATAGGCTTGATAAAATGATTTTCAATATGAAAAACCAAATAGTTTGTTGATGTTTTATGAAAAGAACATTTAGTAGGAGCAAGTGTCAAATTATATTTACATAAAACTTTTAAAACTTTTTCAAGTTTATGTACAGTGTCTTCAAAAGAATGTGATCCTATAATAAGATCATCCTGATATGCGAAAATTCCATCTGAGTTAACCTCGTCTAGTAAAAGATCCATAAGAGCCTGAAAATTTGAGGCAGCGGATTTCAAACCGAAAACCATTCTTTTATATTTAAATGAGCCAAACTGAGAAGTGAAAGTTAATTTATCTTGTAAATCTTTTGGTAAATCTATTTGATGATAAGCCTGTTGTAAATCTAAACTGGTGAAAAATTTATATCTTGATAGATTAGCAATAATTGTCTGAATTTTAGGTAAAGGATATGATGAACCTTGTATGACAGAATTTAACATACGCAAATCAAGGGCTAACCTATACTTCTGTTTGCCAGAAGAGTCAGGCTTTTTCTTTACTAAAATTACAGGACATGCCCATTCGGAACAGTTACGTTCAATTATACCTGCATTCAGTAATTGGTCTATTTGCTCTTTATCTTCACTTTGAAGAGCCTGAGGAATTGGAAAGGGCAATGTTTTTATTGGAAAATCATTAGTAAAGTTCAACACAGGAATAACTCTGTCAGTGTGTCCTAAAGTAGACATATCTTTTGAAAAAGCAGCAAAATTGCTTAGTAATAAACTACTTAATTCACTTTGTTCATTACATTCCAAATGTGCTAAGTCAAAATCAGATGAAGTTAATTGCTGTTTTCTTTTATTAAGCACTTCTGATGAAGGCTGTATTAAATTACACATTTGAAAATTCTCAGAATCATCGGTTAGGTCTCTTTCTTCATCAATATCATAAATATTACCAATCTTGGTATTCTTATTTAAATGAATTTTCTGTTCTGATACATTATGAATAAATATAGAAAATTTTTGAGAGCACTTGTTACCATTTTTGTTTTGATTAAAGTGTTCATTTAAATAACAAGCCTCATAAGAAATGTAATTTTCAGCATCATTTGGTGAAAAAAGAAAATATTCAGTGCTAGACTTATTATCACAACAAACCTGAGCATAAATATGCTCATCAGATTCTAAAATGAACTTTTGGCATAGATAAACAGAACTGTCATTTACTTTAATTGAATTAGGACCTTTTTCATTATTATCAGTTGCACACACATGCATATTGCTAGAGTCTTTATTATTTAGAAAATATACCTTTGAATCATTACCATAAGACAAGAATTTTTCATATCAATTGAAATATTGTATTCTCTTAAAAAAGGAAAACCCAAAATACCATCAAAATGTTCATTAACTGGAATGTCAACAATATAGAAGCAGTGGTGAAAAAACATTGATTTAATTTTAAAGGTTAATTTAATACAAGCAGAGAATTTTATTTTTGAATTAATTGTAGATATAGTGACTGAAGAAGCCAGGTGTTTGTAATTGATTTTAGATTTAATTTCATTAAAAACATCCCTTGTAAGCAAAGAAATAGAACTACCAGTGTCAATCAAGAATTTAAGTTTTTGTTTATTCACCATCACTTCAATTATTGGTAATAAATTACAATCATTGTTCACATTTGCAATAAAATATTCGTTTCGTTTTTCATCTTCAAAAAAATTATCAGTCTGTACATATTTAGATTCAGCAATGGTAACAGGTACAATAGTCTGAGTCGAACAAGAGCGAATTCTACGCTCATTAGACACTTTTGGTAAATTTTTAGACAAAATTGGGAAATTGTCTGGTGTATGTGTGAAAGAACGAGATGTGTTCCCACCAGTCAAATCACACCTCGAAATTAGTTTAAATTACAGTCATTAGAAAAATTTCTTCCTGAATTTCGGAAGTTGGGTCGACGACCAAAATTATTATTTTGTGGAGTATTGTGCAAAACTTTAAATTTTCTACACTGGCGTGCAGAATGATGTCTGCCGGAGCACAATTGGCAGATAATACTACTTTGACCTCTATTTCTGTCATACTTTTGAAAAACTGTATTTCTGTTTTTAAACTGTGTATTATGAGGTCTACGTCGTCTGAAAAAATTCCGTTGCTCAGAAGCAGAAGCATTACGATTGGTGTCAGCAGAACCAGAAGTAGAATTTTTAAAAGTCAAATCATTAATTTTTGAAGCTAATTCTTCAATTTTTTTAGAAATAGCAAACACTGGGGCTTTTTGTGGATTAGCCAAAACAAGTGATTCAGATTGTGTAATATTTTGTAATTGCTGGGCGCGCACAACAGCTTTAGAATAGTCAGTTATGTTATCCTCCAAAATTTTAACTCTAATGTTAGATGGCAAAGCCGACATCAATTTAACATATTTAATATCATCAAGAGCTTGAGAATCTTTAATTTTATATACCTTAGAAACCAAAACATTTAATCGATGAACAAAAGCAGTTACAGAGTTAAAATCTTCAAATTTCAAATTATTAAGCTCGGTTACTGGAGCTAGAATTTCATTATTACAAAAATATTTTTCAAATTCTAATTTAATTACATCAAAATCTCTCGCTTTATTTACAACCTCATTTTCAATAAAAAACTGTAATGCTGGACCAATTAGTTTAGTCTTGAAATACAAAATAGTTTTTTCTTCTGACCATTTGTTTAAAGATGCTAAGTCTTCCAATATACCAAAGAAATGTTTTAATTCTACGGCATTACCATCAAATGATGGAATATTAACAGAAAAATCAGAAATTTTAGACATTCTACAATAATAAAAATAAATGACTTACCTACAAAAATGACATAAAACACACAAAACGCAAAAATTATCCTCTTATGAATGAAAATCAAAAAATTTTTCCTTGTGACACACATAAAAGTTCCGAATCCATTATAAAAACACACATAATTCTGAACACCACACTCGTCTTTCGGTTTCCGCTAGAGTTGACTCAGAAGTATCGGCGAAATACAGGAAACATAGGAACAACAAACACTGGTAGCTGAAAAACACAGGGCGGCGAAACCAGAAGAGCATCGTAACACCGGAACGGTCACTACGTAAAATGTAGATTCAGAGAACCATACGAGTCTATGACTTTCGATTTCGTCATACACACCGCTGGCTAGAAGGCACAGGTATCAGCAAATTCTTTTCGGTCGCACAACGCTGGGTAATCAAAAATCCTCTCATCCCTCTGAAAAATCCGAGAAAGTTCACAGCACAAGGAGCAGTTACTGAATCACCGCAGGGAGACATCAAAATTCCGATGACATGGAGACGGGAGAGTCCGCAGAAAATTTGTTTTGCTTAAGTAAGAACAGTTTTTTTTTTTTTTTTTGCACATTCATACTTGGGCAAAAGGAAACTCCGACAGCCGGTGATGTGCCGGAAACAACTACTCGTGAAAACGAGCTGGTCATGACGCACCAAGTTTATATGAGGGAGTTGTCGGAGGACGATTAAGAGAAACGTTCCCTCGGCCGCTCACATGACGTATAGTGTACAAAAGGTATTTGAGAAAAACTGACGGACAACTGGAATACACAAAAAAGCTGCACTTTATTGTAGGTATCTTCACAAAACAGTTATTAAAGAAACAAGTTCAATTACGCACCGCACATTGCTTCATAAAAAAATAACACCAGGAACATATCTAATTGTTCCGGCCACACGGCATGCCGGAGTTCCATTAAAAAAAACGAACACAACCTCCTCTTACGGAGAGCAATCGAGAAGTCTTGTCAAATCTTCCTACAAAACTGCCAGCTCTCTCTACAGGTTGGCGAGTAAAATATGAGCACTCATAAGCCACTGCCCCACGTGACAACCACCGTCCGGTAGGCGTAAACAATATAAAAATTTGAAACAAACGGATTAAATGATTGATGCCAAGACAGAAGTGCCAGAATTTGGCGGATGCCAATACGTAAGGCTACAACCCCGTGAGAAAACGCCGACAGAAGACCGGGAGACGCTATGAACTAACACAGCATATGCTAAAGCGAAATTAATTTAGAAGGGAAACCCCGAAAAATCCCAGACATAGCGCCGCGCAAAAGGAAAGAATATTTTATCAAGCCGTAAAACAGAGTGGAGAGAGATTAATACGGAAAACGAAATTTTGATTTAGAAAGACGAAACATAGGAACATTATTTTAAGACGCGAAAAATATGTGAACTTCGTCACAGGGTCTTGTACCTTTTAAAAGTGAACAAAATGTAAAAAAAAAAAAAAAAAATTAAAAAAAAAACTTTCATGCATAAGATCCTCTTTCCCATAAGTAATTTATCTACATGAAAGAGATTGTGTATACCAGTATAGTAGTTTCTTTTATTTACATTCATGTCTTCAAAAGTTTCGAAGTCAAATGGGAAATTTTAATATATTAACAAGTTACAATCAAGTATTTTTCATGAGTGGTTCACTGCATGCTGTATAATGTATACTTTGTGCATTACATATAGCGTTATATAATGCTTTTTAGTGTAATAAGTTTGGCGTAAGTAGTTTTGGAGTAATAAATCTTCCAAATTTTGTTTGTTACTGAGTTCTACCTGACAGCCTAAACCACACCTATAATTTTGACACAAATGTTAGATGACAAGCACTGAGTGGGCTGATATGTCAAGAATATTGATTGAGAACTTCCCTGGAGTTAGAATGAAGTTTAAAACTTGATAAACTAAACTTTTTATATCATGAAGATAAGATTGATTTATTATATATGCTATCTATATATGCTAATTCTTAAGGGGTTGTTCTAAAATTCTTAAAACTATAATGTCAACCAAAAATTGTTCAATACACGAGGGACTGTACACGGATATTTACCAGTTTCACGAGTTTACGATAAAAAAACCTTCAAAATAATAAAGAAAAAAATACTTGAATGTGTAAATTAGCAATTCATTTATATGCATTTAAATGATTTATGCTAATTTGTGTTTAACTGATAGGTATTAAACTATAAATTAACTCGCCAAGCGTTTTTGACATAAAATCTCGTCACCAAAAATGCATTTCGAAAGCTGTTACGACATATTTTTCCAACCTTATAAAGATCTCTGAAAAGTGTTAATAACAAAGTATCCCGTTTCTTTAAAAGCAATTCAAAATCGGTTCTGACGTAAAATCCCGCCTCCGATATTCCCTATTTTTATAACAATAAAGACCAACACTTGTGAGACTTTGACAGATAATTTACAGAACTGGGGACGATTTAACAATGACCAACGCAGTGTTGCTCATTGACGCTTCCTACGACCCACAAAATGATTACGATATTAGTAAAGCTGTCACGTTACCCTTTATTCAGCTGTCAGTTCACGGATTTCTTTTGACTACCCACTTTGAAAACTTTCGGTGAGAAAGTGTGTGGGGGGGGGGGGATCAGATTTTTCTCAGCATTTTACATGCAAGCACAATAAAATACCCATTTTTTTGCAAACTTTACGCATGCTTTAGATGGGACATTTTTGGAGTCTTGACTTCTTTGGAGTTTTCTTACGATTTTCAAACCGTTCGGAGGGCTAAAAGGGCCGCAATTCAAAAATATTTATAAATATTTTCATGCCAATTTGAGGAGTACGTTAACTGAACTACTGGCTTTTCTAACGAATGTATTTTAAATGCAACATTTTCACGAGGGTACATATGTATTTTTTATTACATTGGTTCAATTATTAGAACCGCCTGTTAAAAATGGCAGTACTAAATGGCAACTAATGGCAGAAATGCCGAAGCTGGGCGTACAATAGAATAAAACTTTTGGATGTTTGGATCTTTCTACACTATCTATACGGAAGATTTCCGAAATTATATGCAACAACTCGCTGTATAGCAATGCAGCTGTGGGTAAGAGATGGAATGTCTTGCTCAACAAAAGTAGTAGAGTCCCCAGTTCCCTGCCTCGATCTGTTGGAGTTGCTTGCTTTCGTTTACTTACTAGACATGACTATTTGCAGAAGCATTTATGTCACATTGAAATCAAGGATACGGCTTGCCACCAGGGTAATATGGATGGTGATCATCTCCATGACTGCCCGATTGTTTTAAAGTTTCTTGAAGACAAGTCTACGAATGCTAATTTTAATTCTTTTTATGTTTCATCTTCATTTTATTGGGCTGCTCATCAACTAATGGTAGAAATGCCGAAGCTGGGCGTAGAATAGAATAAAACTTTTGCATGTTTGGATCTTTCTACACTATCTATACGGAAGATTTCCGAAATTTTATGCAACAGTCCACTGAGAAACTTATTCCGTTTAATATTACATTAACAGGTGACCAATTTTAAAAGCAAATAACTATTTTTCGTAAATTTTAATCACTTCACCACTAGTCTTGTTTTAAAAATGAAAAGTTCAAATTAATAATTAAACTATTTTTATTAGTGGGAGCAAATTATGTCTCCGAAATTGGATCCTCAAACCCGAAACAAAATTTTAAAGCTTTTGACGGATGGTTGCTAAACTTCTGTCATAAATAAAGCATTTATAAATCAGAAAAGACATTTTTTCAATATATTATTATCAAAACTTCGAAAAATTATAATTTGATTAGGAACCAAAAGCCCCAGGGAAAAAATGCCTACGAAAGTAAGTCCTTAGTGAAAAAGAAAAAAAAGAAGCTGAAAAGACTTACCGCTGTAGAAAGTCCTTTGCCTTAACGGACTTTAGCCTAAAAAGAAACTACAGGTATTGCAATAGTAGGTTATCGTCAAAAAGAGAAGATTGGTTATAAAAATGTGAAGAAACCAGGCAGTCATCCAATGTTACCGAAGGCCGTAGAAAAACTGAGAAAACGTTCTTGGCATTCATAATTAATGTTACGCAAAGGTAGATACAAAACATGGATAACTTCGAATGAAGGTCTGTTTTGATTGTCATCCACAACTGTCAAAACGAAGATGCAATATATTTCACGCGAACAGCATCGCAAAAACACAGCTGTTTCGCAAAAGGATAGTTTATTGCCAGGTGTTATGGTATGAATGGTAATTGGATAAATACACCCAAAATTGTCGAAAAAGCTCTTTTGGCATGGCCTAAACCTTTACGTAAAGTGCATTATGCTAAAGGTAGCCACATGGAAAATTTCATGGAAATAACTTAATAAAAACTTATGATATTCTGAAATTGGTCACATTATTTTTTAATTAACCTGTGAAAACTTTTTTCTTCAATCCAAATTTATCTACTCTATGGTCAACTGAGCATTGAATTTCCCAAACTAAACTTACAATACATTGAAAACAAAGTTTACCTTAGTTAACCAAGAAAGTAGAACCCATTCGCATCCTAAATGGAAATACCAGATTTTATGCTCTTTC
This sequence comes from Cheiracanthium punctorium, assembly GCA_038373885.1. Classification (NCBI taxonomy): domain Eukaryota; kingdom Metazoa; phylum Arthropoda; class Arachnida; order Araneae; family Cheiracanthiidae; genus Cheiracanthium; species Cheiracanthium punctorium. The sequence goes on from JAWZYV010005560.1 coordinate 660,975, forward strand.
TTTGTCCATAACGAGAAAAACAGAAAAATATGGTGATTGAGAGTACTTCGAACAGTTCCTCAGATATTAACAAAAATGGCTTTATTCTATTTTAACGCTGCTGATAAAGGTCGTAAGCAAGCACCTACGCTTTTTTATAAATGAACTTTTCTTGATATTTAGGTATACGTAATAACGATATAGAATAAAGTCCGATAACGATACATATAATGTCTGGAACCATTTCCTTTCTTCAAAATATTTGATGCACTTACGAGGAAACTAAGTATTATGGAAATACTTTTTTGTAAAGTATCAGTCTCATTAAACGCTGTTAGAAAAACTTACTTCAGTTTATTTTCTATTAATTTCGCAATTTTATATTATAAGAAGTGAGTCCAAAATAAAAAGGAACAGTTATTGAGGATTTTTTTGAGGTTGTTTATGATGCAGGTAAGAATACTTGATCGTGCTCTAATATGTATTTTAAATGATATTTTAGTCGCATAATGTTTGCTTATATACATTAAACATATCAATAAACGATAGCGTGAGTTAAATATTGCATTTATCAATCGTAGATAACCAATTATTATCTCAAAACCAATCTAACCAATCTCTCTAACCAATTATACTCTCAATTTTTTTCTCAACTATATAAATTTAACGATACGTAAATTGGCAATTTACAACAAATTAAGGAAATACATCTATAGTATATAACGGCGTATAGCACGCATCAGTAAATTTAGGATGTGTCAAGCAATTTTTTTTTATATTTTATATTCTGCATTTTATACTCGGTGTATAACACGCACAGAAATGATGATCTTTTTTGAAGTTGAAAGGGCGTGTTATACGCCGAGATATACGCTACTAATGTGACTACGTAATATAAACTAAACATGAGAGCAGAAGGTATATAAGAAAAAAGAAATGTGATTTCGAAGTTTTTTTTTTCGTTGTCTAAGTCTGAAATTCTATTTTTTAGTTTTTTTCTAAGAAAAAAAAACACTTGGCAGTGACCCAACAACGCAGTTTTATTTAATCCACTGTCTGACATTTTATTGATAGATTTGAGTCCATGTACCTCTAAATTAGTGTAGTGCGCATTATTAGAGTAGAAGAAAATGACATTTCGACTTTGTCACATATATACCATTAACCTTGGAATGATAAACTGCTGTAAAGTCGACGCTGCCCACCTACTACCACAGAAATCCATGACCGATATATCCAGTTACAGCTCGTCGAATCTTCTGTATTTTCAATTAAAAGCTATTGAAGCATAAGCATTTAAAGTTATTTATTTTTACTTTACGAAAAGAAACATTTATCACCGACGCTATAAGCTATGTATCGTAGCTCCAATAGAAACTGAACGAGCGCACTTCAAATCGAGTTAGTGCATCAGGCTTATGTACTCGATACTGCGTTTTTCTTTCATGAGATCATAACCGTACACAACATTTAGACAGAAAAAGAAGTGTTTTTCATCTATAAAGACAATAGTCTGATACCATGCAATAGTCCCGGACATAGTCTCACGATAAAAAAAAAAAAAAAAAAAAAAAAAAAAAACTTTTGCAAATATTTAAGCCAAAAAGCTCTAAATTCAAGTAAATGTATTAGCCGTGCTTCAATACTTGGGAATATATTTTCTGCACTTCCAAAAGAACACAACTACCACATTTTTTCTTAATTTTGAAAAATCCGTTTGAGCATGCACCTTAAACACAAAGCGGCAGGTAAAGCTATAAATCACATAATTGTTGTCTTGACTTTAACTTTTGCATCTAAAATCCAATATTTGAATCTCAGATTTGTGTGGGTGTGGGTGTGGAGAAGATTCCAATTTTTAAACTCCATTTTCTTTTATGAAATTTCATCTGACGTTCAGTTGCATACTTTTAGTTATGCATGCTTCAGTTTAAAGCAGAACACATTGATTAAACATGCAACTGCACTTTATAATTACCTTATCTGTTTCTCACTTCAAATACTATTTAATTATTAATCTGTATCGATTTTTCACTTCAAATATTAATTTAAAGAATTTTCCCTAACTTTTACACAATTTTTCCGATTTTTATAGAAATTTCGCTGTATTAGAATTTTTACTGACTTTCCAATTCTGTAGAAACATGTGATTACTCAAAAACGAATTAGTTGGGTATGGATGTAAATCTCCACATAGCATACAAAAATCTTATTATTATTCCCATACATGACATACGGGGTGAATGAAAATGAAACATACTGAATAAAACAGTGCTGAAATGAAACATAACTTCTAAACTGCCAATTTGAATCAAGCGTTTGTTGGGAAAGTTCCATTTATTTGTAACAAATTATGGTTTGGAAGTTCAATATTATTTCAGCACTTGACGGTAAAATTAAGAAGACTTTCGCAACTCTACATTGCTATTTGACTCATTCTTGTAAGATTAATCTACAGCCCTCAGTTTCTCATTTCTGTTAAGAAGCCCTATACGGCATACCCAATAAAGTCCACGTAAGAACACGGAAAGTGAAGCAACATCCTCCTTGGCCAGTGCTTGGGAGGATGGACTCCTATCGACTGGACTGCTGTGGGAATGTGTGAGCTATGGTGTAAGCTAACGGGAGTTGGTGCACGTAAAATCCGTCGTGGCTCCAATGTCCTCCATGTTCAAATGATACCTCTGGGGGTGCCGATTTCAGGTGGTGTTTGACACCTCATTTGGAATGAGTTCAAAATTAGGGTCCAAAAGGCAGAATTCCAACATCCTCGGAGGCAATGGCACCTATTTCCATGGATAGTGGAATCGTCTATCCACAGTGCAATCGTCAATTCCCTGTCGGGGGCGCAAATTTCAGGTGGTGGTTGGTCACTCATTTGGAATTGGTTCAAAATTAGGGACCAACATCCTCGGGGGCAATGACAGTTATTTCCATGTATAGTAACATCGTATATCCATGACATCGTCAACACGAGAGCAACAACTAAAGTCCCTTACCATCCTCTGAGCTTCGCAACGGCTGCTGCTCTATTCGCAAAAGTTATGTTTAGGCATAGTAAAGTATCCATGCGCTACTTAAAGAAACCCCCTACGGTACCACCTGCCGGAAAACTGCGGTGTTAGCATTTCTGTCTTGAAAATAGATCGAGATCGGTTAAAAAAAAAAGTAGTGATCTAACAAAGCTCCACAGTAAGGCCGATTTAGCACAAAAAGATGCTTTCTTGACATTAATACGACGAATAGAACGATTGAAACCTACATTTTCCCCCGCACTTATTTTTCCAAGAAAAATCATTTACTAAATCGTGGCATAGATTCCGCAGCACCTCTGTGCCACTCAAGCGAAAATGGATATATTTTTTAGTATAAATGAGAATAAATAACATGATTTTTTAAAAACATGCATCACTACTTGCTCTTTGGTTTTTCCCGCGCCCCCAACTGCAAACCTTCTGCGTCCCCCTTGGGAGTCGCGCCCCACAGGTTGAGAAACGCTGCAGTATAGGTAAATTTTGAGCTTACTTATCAAAGGAAAGTTAAAAGACAACGTTTTTACGCAAATTCATATAAATCCAAAACAGCGAGAAAAAATGCAAAATATTCTTTGGCAATATTTAATTTTATCGACACAAGTACATAGTAAATAGTCATTTTATAAGAAAGATTTTCTACGCCCTCCAACTAATCACTTAAAGCTAATTACGTTTTTTTAAAAAATACTTTATTTAAACACACGCAATTTACTGCTTAAGTACCCGTGTATTTCTTAATTGCTTCTCGTTTTCTAGAAGGATTTTTTCTTGCAGATAAATGTCCTCCTCAACACCCTAAGAATTTTTATCTGCGCTATGGCTTATTTTCGTATTAAAAAGCGTTTTCTCTGTTGATTTTTGAGAATTTTCTTAACTCGTTATACTTGCAGAAAAGTCTTTTTCTTAACATTTCACTTTTGTGCTAAATTAAAAAATGTTGTTTTTATCAAAGCAGTCTGTGTACCTACGGATTTAAATCCTTTGAAACTAATATTTGATGAAAAAGAAGAAAGTAAATATTTTATTCGTCCTCTTAAAAAATGCGGTACTGAAGAATTTAATTGAAATTATGGTATAAATGAAGTTAATATGTTTTTTATTTGCATGCGAACAATTTGTTTGACCCCTTAACTGCCTGTTCATTAAATATCCTTCCCCGTTACAGAGAAATCAACATATCTTAGTCTAGCCTCTGTTCGAATTGAAGTTACTGCATGCTAAAAATTGCGTGTACTTATTCAACTTGTAACAAATAACTGATGCATTTATTTGAGAAACACGTGTGTGAGCTTTACAGCATTAACGGATTTAAAAAGTTTCCTATTAAACGTTATCCAAATTGTGGAAGAAGCGGTAGTCAGTGGGGGCTAAATCTGGTGAATAAGGAGGATACAGACTAAATCCAACTCCAAATTTTGCAGTTTGTCCACAGTAAATTGTGAATTGTATGGTCTGGCGTTATCATAATCATGCTAGAGTAAATATTTTGACTAATCGAGTATTCTTCTTGAAGTTTTCGTACAATTTCGTCTCCTTGGGCATTTATAGGAACTCTGTTATGGGTAATATTCAAAAATAACCTTGAGTTCTTTCTTTTTTTACATTTGACTCGAAAAATAAGTGTCTCATTTGTGAGGTCAAAGTTATCTGTACAAAATATGGCAAACTTTTTTTGATGCTTTCGAAAAACAAACACTCAAAATTACTGATGCTTAAGACCTTCATGGTGTTATTTTACAATATTTTTATTATTTTACAACTTGAAAATGTTTGCTGCGTAGTAACACTACAGTCAAATGGACAGTTAGTTTTTTGCGCTGTCTGCGATCGCGTAGTTCCACGTAAGATTTCATGTTTCCTTATAGTGTTAATTTCCGATCGTTTCATTTTCAACACAATTAACTTCTTAAGAATTTTTTTTCTTTTTTTTTCGAAAGCTGTTTATGTTTTAAAATTCTTAGTCTGAATGCTCCGCCACCAGATCGTTTTGAACGCTATAGATATTTTCAGATAAATCGTCTAAAATTTTGAGGAAAGTTTTTCCTCATGAAGACATACTGAAGCCAAGTCTGATGACTATGTTTTGCAAGTGTCAGTGCCCGTGACCGATTTCTCTCGGAAAACATCCTTATGTTTTGAGTCAGGACATCATAATTGGTCTTCGCTCAGTAAAAAGAACATTTTCTTTACCATTTGTTTTCTTTATTTATTTTTCAGTATGTTTCTTGTGCATATATATACAGGGTGGGGCAAATAAGTGACATGGACGAGTTGATCTGCCATCAGCAACTTGCTGACCAGAACCCAAAGGTGCCAAAAGATGAATGTATTCAATATCTGTCACAGTCAGGTTAGGAAGTATGCAGTATTTCCTTTCTTTTTTGTGTTTCTTTATAACCTGGAACTATGTTATTCGCCTTTATTTGCCTAACCTTGTATACATGCAAAGACTTATTAGTTGACAGAACTGTTTTCAAATACTGGTATATAAGTTCAAAATGAACATATATACCATAATTAATTATTCTAATGTGTTTTTGATAAATTATATCTATAAAGAAACAGTTTTCCTAGTAACATCCTATAATGTGAATAATCTATTCATTAAACTAACCGTAGACGATAACGAGTTGAACATTATAGTATTCAAAATTAATCTGCAAAATATTTCGTCTTTTCAAAATTTCCATTGAAACTCGTACAAAAAGTTTTCAGCTGAAGTGGATTTGTTCTGTATTATTCATAATAAAATTAACGTTCTAGCTGGAAAACGTGTTGTAAAACATACCGAGGAAAGCAGAGATTCATAATTCAACCAGAAGATTACTGAATATACGAACTATTCATTCACCTTTCAAGGTATAGATATGTGAAGTTTTCAACTTTAAATAATTATAACGCTCTAATAAAGCAGTGCTTATGAAAGAAATTAATTTAGATAGATATAAATTTGCCAAAGTCTGCAGACATTTTTAGCGATTACATTTTTAATTTAAGTAACATAATTTAAGTACGTTAAGTAACTTCGGTTAACCGGAAAAAGTATTTTTAATTCTAAATGTATAAATGTTTTAGATTTTAAATGAGAATGGCTGAACTAATAATTAAACATTCATAATTCATGAAGGAAAGAACATACCGATATTTATCTATATTAATTCGCATGTGTTATTTCTATTGCTAATCACCTCAAATAGCTTGTTGCTTTTATTGAAAAGATAAATAGTAATATAGGTAAATATTTGAGAATAAAAACATTTTTTTTAAAAACCTCACGTGTTACGCAATTGAAGTATAGGTATAAAACCATAATAACTAAGAGCATTGATATTAGCTAAAAAATGAAGAGCATAAATAAAACGCTGACGATACATAAAGTATATAGAAATTGAAGTTTTTCATCTTTATGAGAAATCTATTGCATGTCATATGTTATTTGCTTTAATAAATTATTATTTCTGGAATATACATTACTCATATTTACAACTGTAAATCATATTATTAAGCCCACTAATATATGCATGTTGTGTTTTAATATGAATCAACCAGATTTGATTTATATTATGGTTTTGCATGCAAGGATAACCTCATTTCAAACACACTCTAATGAGTGTTCTAAGTTCTAAAGTGATTTTTTTCCACTTTGGTTTATACTGATTTAAGAAGAAGAGCTTCGAGTTTTTTCTTCAGTCATAATTTATTACTAGATGGAAAACCTTGTTAAAACGCTCAAACCTCTCAAGATACACACGTAACTGAATGTCTTATACATTTACGAAAACAGAAATTTACGACAATTCATTTTTCTTCCTTCAAATTTTATAACAAGGTCTTTTAGGACGTTTTAGAAAAGTATGGATTGCATTCAAGTTTTCACTAAATATTTTTCCTACTTTTGCTTATTTTTGACGAAAAAATTTACATTGCAGAATCATTTGTTGTGGTACAATGTCACAGTAAGTAACAAATGTGCTTTTTTGAAAACTACAATGTAACGCAAAAAGATCAGTCATGTGGTGCTGAATTTATTATTTGGAATTCAATGCAACAAAGATAAGGCAACTTTTGTTTAAAATGCAATATCCGTAAATGAAATTTGAACACTCGTCTGGAAAATTCCTTATTTAATTTTCGAACGATCATGTTTTCTATATATCATAAGTTATAATATCATCGTCTGACACAGGATACGCTAGAAACAATATGTTTCTGCTACATATGAAACGGAAGCTTCATCCTAATTTAAATTTCATACATTGAACAACGGAAAATTTCGGATGCAATGCATATATTTAAATTTCGATTATGACGAGATTGTTAAGAAAAACAGAAAGCCATTTTATCTAAATTGCTACAAGTTATAGTAGTGATGATATTCAAAACTATATTCGTTCTTGTATTCACCTATGCAGACATTCAAATAATCATCTGGCAGATATATAGTTTCAGCAAGCCCAATATCGCCCCCCTCTAAAAAGTTAGAATTTTGTTATCGGAACAAAATAAGGCCTTAAGAGCCAGGTTGTAGACTATGATGTAGATCACATATTTGACACCCACTGTCATTTGTTTTCATTTTTCTTTAGTCAGTTTAAAGCCAATCATTTTAAGTTTTATTTCTCTTTTTTCTTACTTTGGCTTTCAAAATTTTTATTTCGCTTTTTCCCACACGCAAAAGCTTTTTACTGGGTATTTATTTCAGACTGTAAATGTTTCTTGGGCTAAAATAGTTTTACCTATGTTGGTTTGCAATCGTAGCATGTTTTCCTCCTCTTCTGCCCCGCTTTTTTGGCAGACTTCGTTTGAATTATTTTTGATGTCATACATCGGCTTTCAAAATTATCCAATCGCTGCTTGTCTACTTTAATTTTATTTGTCTAAATTTATATTACATCTGTAATTGCCGTTGGTTATATCGATCAAGTCTTAGTTCTTGCCAAGGTCAAGTCCCGTTGGCTTTTGATTCTTCTTGCTACTTTTTCCACAATTCGACTGTGTCGTACCATTTACGTTGTTCAAAGTCAGACGTTAATAATTTATTGTTTATTTTAAATTGTTCCTTCAATAAGTAGTTTTAAAAGCATCGCATGTCTATGGGACTTTATGAATTTAAAATAATTACCTAAATTATTCAGTATGCACACCTCTCAAAACGAGTTTCGAAAGTCATGATTCAATTACTGCAATACCCAAATGCTATTGTATGAAAATACGGAGTTCGATTACAGCGGATAAATAAAAGAGGATTCTGTACTAAGCTTTATTGTGTTATTCAGATTTGAAAAAAAATTAGCATGGTTCTTTAGATAATAAACTGATGACACAGGGTATCTATAAAGATGTATTACGGACATCGAATATGGCATTTTCAAGGTACTGATGTTCCATGGAAAGTGTATCATTCATCTCCATAAATACTGTAAGTACACTGGTGTCCAAAATTAAGGTTAGAAACATAAAATATGAGTTTTGTCGCATCTCTGCATAAGCATTTGGCATAATAATACGCAAGTAATGGTAGTAAATGATAAAAAAAAATATGCTTGCACAGGAGTTAAATGCAGACTGAATTGGAAATGATAGGAACATTGGTCAAAATAGGATGTGTCATAACTTTTCCTTGGCTCGTGTGGTAAGGGGTGTTGCCCACTCGTACAGCTATAAGTGAAAGCATCACTTCCGCCTCTATACTGTTAATCAAACATGGTGACGGTCATTCCCATCCTCCTAAAAACGCCTATTTTAACGCCCACAGGATCCTTGAAGGGGATTGTTGATATTCAGTTTGCTCTTCCAAGGGCATTCTACAATTGCTTTTTGGGACTGAGGTGTGGAGATCTCGCTGCCTACACCGTACAGTGAACGTTGAATATCCTCTTCTTCCACTAATTGTTTGTTTTGCAATTTTAATTTTAGACGTCAGTACAATTTAACGGCAATTGCCTTCTCACACCCCATTTAAACCTACAGTGTAGCCCCAAAGTGTAGCCAATTGGCTACACTTTCATTTTTCCGTAGTATAAAAGAAAATAGTTTTTGTCTAAAATATGCATTTGAAAAAAAAATATAAGACCTTATGAGAAATGAATTTTAGTTTTTAAGAATATACGGCGACATTATTTTTTTCAGCAGACAAGCATGAATTCATAGCATGTGCATCCAATTCACTGAACAAATTTTTGTGGAATTTTTAATTGCTTGTAATTTTTATTGCTAAATGAAAATAAATAGAAAGCTATTAAAACATATTAGTGTGTGTTGTGTCTTTAAGGCAAACCTGCACGAGGTGTATCTGCCTAGTATGGGGGGTGCCTTGGTAGGAGGACTTTCTTAAGGAGTTCTAACGCGTATTCACGTTACATCTGGAGTAAACCTACCAAAATTCCAGACCGTTAGATCTAGGGATGGACGCGAGACGAAAAATAGGAGTCTCGCGTCTCGCAAAATAGCCTAAAAGCTTTGTCTCGTCTCGCAAAAATCCCTATATCGTAATGTTAAAAATGTGTGTCTCGTCTCGCAAAAAAGCTGTAAATCTCTGTCTCGTCTCGCAAAAAAGTCGTCTCGCGTCCATCCCTAGTTAGATCGACAGCCGCGCGATGGGACCCGAACCCGCTACCTTCACACTTGGGTAGTCTACCAATTTCCGTGGCATAACCACTGTGCCATGTTGAGGCCATATTAGTTTAGGACTAAAGAAAGTAGAATTAGACTTATTACTTCTTTTGTTTTATGAGAGTTTTAGGGTAGTTATTCTAAGAGTTAGAATGGGGCATTCTAAGGGGTAGGCATTCTAAGAGTTTTTTCATACATCTTCTGGAAAACTACATCCTTAATATTTTAAAAATATATATATTTTCTAGCATAAGTAAGTCTAAATGAAGGTACAATTTTATTTTCAGCCCATTAAACAATCATGCATTATAGCATTAAACTTGTGATAAACTTAAATTTCTGCTCAAAGCTGATATTACAGTGAAACTGATTCCGTTTCCGGCATGAGAATAATCTCTTAAGTCACTATTTTTCTGAAACCTTAAAATCGTAAAAACTGTCCATTACAAAAACTAGAGCCGAAATCGAAGAAAGCATTACTTTTCATTAATTTGCATTTCACATAAAAATTCAATACTTATAACACTGCATTTGACAGCTTTTGAAAAAAAAATGATATTTTTTTTTGTCCCGATGGTCAAATTCAAATAATATACATTTACTTTTTAACCCACACTGCAAAAAAAGTCTCAAATTTACAGAAAAAAAACTGCCAGTCTTTGCGCCAGTTTATTTCCGTTTATTTTATTTTATTTTTTTTAACAGAAGTCTTCCATAAGTTTTACAGATTCTCAGTTTATTTTACAGAATCTTCCACATAAGGAAAAATACGGAAGATTTCTGTAAAATATACATAAATAAATAGGCGTCCTGGCTGACAGTTTTTTTTTCTGTCAGTTTAACAGACTTTTCCTTTCTTCACTGCATTATTATTCTTCATATAAGTGGTTTCTGTTGTATATTTCTGTGTTAAAATGAATAAATCGAGCGTGAGGATTAATTACTCTAAAATACCACAGTATTTTTTCTAAACAGACACCTCTTTCTTTATTCAACTATCAAGAATTCCCTTGTTCATGAAACCCAATATAAAGAAGCATGAAAAGCGATCTAAATTTTAGTAACATTTTCCTTATATTTTGCACTCTTTCACTGCTAAAATTTGCATAGGAGAAACATTGAAAAAAGATATATGCACATTTCCAAAATGACAATACAATGCGCTAGTTCAACGACGTGATGCTGAATTTGATATTTTGAATGCACTGGAAAAAGGAAATATGGATGTCGTGTTTCTGGAAAAGCTTGTCCAGTAAATATCGAAATATGCTGCATCTGCACCCTTTTTATGTTGTTCCTTTATTCTTTTCATATTTGATATACAACGTGTTCATAAAATAGCGCCAGGTGTTCAGAGGCCTTTAACGATTAAATCATGGGACGACACATGACTGAATTTGATGGGCGGGTATAGTAGTGGACCATGGATTTTGATTTTCAAACAAAAGAAAAAAAATGGTAACATAAGTCTTCACTAGGAAATTGCTGGTGCTGTTAACCGCATTTTTCCCTAATGGCGGACACTTGACGTTTATAGGGGTTTACCACAACTTAGGAATGAGTTACTGGTCATTTTATTATGGAGACACATAACAGGTCACCAGCATCGGTCTGCAAAAAAAGTCAAATTTACAGAAAAAGATCAGCCAGGACGCCAGTTTCGGGACGGCAGTCCCAGGACGCCAGTTCCAGGACGCCAGTTTCCTCATATTTTACAGAAATCTTCCGTATTTTTCTTTCCGTATACGGAATATTTCTGTAAAATAAATTGAGAATTTGTAAAATTTACTTAATACTTCTGTAAAATTAAAAAAAAAAATAAATAAACTGGCGTCCTGGCTGACAGTTTGTTTCTGTAAATTTGGCAAACATTTTTAGCAGCCCGCAGACGGCTAGAAAGGTGGACAATCACAAATCAGTCTTCTACCATGTTTAGTGTTTTATCCACAGGATCACGGTTGGGCTTCAGCTCATTTGGAGATTGGGAATTTAGAGGATGATCCTTTAAAACGCTTGAATCGAGACACGCAGCGAAATATACGACTTAAACATATTTTATTTATAAAGAATAATCTTGATAACTCAGGCATGTTTGCAAACTTACTTTTTCAGATTGTGCATTTTCCATACCTCATAAGTTTTGTACTTGTAAGTGCACCTGGAGTACATAGTGAAAATAACTACACAAAATTAGATAATCCAAGAGTATTTATTTATCTGATCACAAGTTGTGTAAAAAGAAGTGTTGTTCAGTAAAAACTAGAAAAGAAATGAAAATCATTAGGCTTAAAATTTTAGTCACTATTTTACAATAACATAATATTTATCTAAAAAGCATAGGACCTGACAAAAAGTGAAAATATCATTTTCATACGATACGGAATAAAATGTTTTGTAATATATACTTCGATATTTAGAACATATGTCATTAAACAAACACATGGTCATAAACTTATTCCTGAAGTTTTTCATAACTTGTATTTTAAGTAGGTGAAAAGTAAACAATTTGGGTTGACCTTGCCTGATATTCGTAAAGAAAAGAAAATGCACACAATTGAGTCATTTATGTCATATAGGACAAAAAACTCTTATATTATGTTTAAAGCACATTTTCAAAAAGTAAAACAATCTATTATAAAAACACGTTCTTTTGTATACTGTTTCGCCATTCGAATAAAATTAAAAGTAACTTTCATTTGTGTTCCTTGAAAATAACAAAAATGTTGCATTCACGACTTTGAAAATTCTTTTTTATATTACTTCATGCCTAGAAATTTAATTTCACTTGCAGATTACAGTTGAAAGAAATTTATTCCAATTCCCCTTTCAACTGTATGGAATATGCATCTATTGTTTGTTAAATATCATATTGAGAAACTCTAGAAAACTTGTTTCATAACATGGAGGAAACATAGTTGCAAACCAATGCTTCACTCTGAACTCAATTTACTTTGGCTCAAATGAGATTCTTTACTATATTTTTGAATCTACGACTTTCATTTTAAATACAAGTGCACTTGTTTAACTTTTGTTGAATAAATAAGATTTTCTTGTTTTAAATTTTCGGAACAGAGATGAAAGTACATTTTCTAAAGAACAATGCATTAACATGATTAATAAGCATATCTCTATTCCGAGAAAAACAGTATATTCCATGTCTTGTTATGAAGGCGAATGAAAGATACGTTGTTATGAGATTACATGCTGTAAATCAAAATATTCATGAAGTTTGAAATCTAGTTTCCTTGAAAATGATAATATCATATGATAGGCATATACGTTTTTACATGACAAAGTAACATATTCTTTTGGAAAGGTTTCAAACGTATATTATTTTTATTTCTCTTCCATAAAAAATAAAAGGAAATAATAGAAAAGAAAGAAAGGAAGAAATTAAGTAAGAAAATATTATTATTCTTAACTGAAAAAAAAAAGCTTTCTTTGCCTTGGACTTTATCCATGTCGTAGTATTTGCATAAATATTAAATTTTATTTTACTGTAAAGCTAAAAATAATGATTAATAATTACTTATATTTGAGATCAACCACCGAAAATAGCCCTATCTGAAATAAACCAACATAAACTGTTAAGAAAAAATACTGCATTGGATAAAACAGCCTTGATTTCTTTTCTAATCCAATAGAATAGAAAAAACTCCAAATTTATTATAACAGATCATTTTTTTAACTTCTTAAATAATTCTCATCAAAAAGATTAAAAAGATGCATATGTTACTATGCACTTTAACACTCTATAATGTGATAGGGGAAAATGCTCTGAAAATTATTTTACAAAAATTAACCCATAAAAGAAATTACACGCTTATTAAAATTATGTTTTAATCGAGTTAATTTAGGCAATACCTTTATTTCACGATAATAATTAAATAATTGCAGGATGTAATATATTTAAGTTTTAAATTTATATCTTGCTTCTTTAAATTTAATCGATCATTCTTATTATGAAATATTAATTTAAACACAGAAAAAAATTAACTAAACACAGAAATGGTTTTAAATTTTCGATCTCAATAAATCATTCAAAGTAAGAACATGCCTTCGTATTCTCATCTGCTCCTTGAATATCTCTTTCTCTATAATTGTGTGTTAAATTACACCTTTACTTGAAAAAACACAGCTGTCCGCTAGCTTCAATCACATAACGCCCTAATAATCCTTTTTCTAAAAGAAATGTGTGATAAAACTTATCAGATTAATTTAAGGTTTGCGCACGTAAAAATATCGAGAGGGTTTATCCCAAGAAAGATTGATTTAGATGATCTTAAAACCACTAATTTTAGATTTTGATCATTGTGAATTATTGATGTTAAAAAATAGAAGCGAAGACTTTTTCAAGTAAAATCAATGTTCAAACTTCCCCAAGAATATCTAAATAGATGCTTATGCTCTATATATTATATAAATTCTTGTTACCTATAATGTTAAACATTTATAAATACATTACTCATATTCATAAAAATGTTACAGAAATAATTATCACAAGAAGGTTTCTATATGAAGGATTCTAATGAATTTAGAAAGCATTTAGTGAAAAAATAAAATCGAATGCTTTTCAATGGATGCAAAACCTGTTTTTACATACCATGGTTACAAGAGTTTAATACGTGTTTTCGTAATCAGCGTTTTACTATTAATACAAAAAATTACTCAGCAAATTTTTAGGAACAAAATATAATTCTTAAGAAAAAAAATTCCGTAAAATTAGTTGCTTGCAATGATACGTAATTTCAATGCACATATACAGCAATACGGTAGTTCCTGAAGTTACAATGCATTCTATCGTTCGATAACATATAATTGTCATGGTTATTATTATTTATAACATATTTTTAACGTTTTCATGAGTTTTATTTTACAATATATTGTTCTAAGTAATATTATTAAATTGAATTCATTTTTGGCTTTTTGAATTGATAATTCTTTTCTTTGAAAGGTTAAAAGGCCTTGCAAGGTACTGCTTACATATTCTAACCAAGAAAAGAGTGGATCACACAGAATACCTATACTTAATTCTCCCTGACAAATATGCCAATTGACTTTCGCTGATTGTTGAAACACAACGTGATTTCAGAATTTTTATTCTTGACTCGCATTAAGAGTGAATCTGATAACTATATTCTTAACACTCAAACACACAAGCTTAATACTTTGACAGAAATACAAAGAAAAGTTTGTTGCTATATGTTGTGCACCGACAAAGGACAATCAAAAACTAGTTAAGTAAGAATATATATTTATCCTGTGAGCTTGAATAATCAAAACTTTCGATAAATATTAAAGGCGTTGGAATAAAGATATATATATATATATATATACCAGACGTCTTTCCGAGATCATTTACTTTTCTTTAGATTAGATGGTGTATTTTATACACCAGCAACTGTAGTTAAACGTTAAGAAGATAATGGATTGGCAAAAGATATACTAAAACATAAATGAGTTAATACATGTTGTTGTGATTGAATTAACACTTTATTCACCAATATAGCAAAGACACTCCCAGCATGTTTAAATTGCAAGCAAAATCAGGGACAAGCTCATCATGCATACATATCTAACGAGCCTGCCCATTAAACATGGTCTTTGGTCAGTCACCTTAGGGCTTAGACGGGATTTCAAACTGCCTCCAGTCCCATGATGTGGTGTCCAACTAAATTCTATCTTTTTCAATTCAGCCATGAAAATAAATAGAAATAAATGAAAACAATCAATTTCATATTTTCACTTTTTATAATAAATATATTTATTCTTATAAGCTATCTATTTATTCATTTTTGTAAAACGGTTTTATGTAATATAAATCCACAGCTATTTACTTTTTACTGATCTTTTTAAACTGATCATTTATAAACTTTAAAAACTGAATTCTAGCATGCACTCGATTGCAAATATTTTGCGAACAAGAGGACTGAATGTTTCGATGTATTCCATTCTTGTTAAATTACCAAAATCTTTAAACTTTAAAACGCTGTTCTGAATATTAACTCTTTTTCCCCAAAACTCTTAAAAAATCAGTGAGATGCGTCTGATAAGCCCCGACGCCATCCGTTTATCCGACATACTTTTCGAGATGAAGTCGTATCTGTGCAGATATATTTTATGAACCCATATCAGAATACATCAAGTGGAAATAATGCTCTTGATGTACTACAATCTTTGAAATGCATTTCTCGCTTCACTAACAGAGCGAGAAACACTGATTTTAACATGTGTTTTTCATATATTTTCTAGAAGGCACTGATACTATAGTGTTACAAGAATATGACAACGTGTGGTAAATTAAGCTCTCTTTATTATAACCACGTAATTACCAGAAAGTATAATTTTTGTGCTAATGACGCCATCATACTAACCGTCATGATGCACACGTGGTCAGAATAGAATAATAGGCATGAATAAACCATTTCTACAACAGATTGCTTTATATATTTAGAAAAAAATGCGTTTTTATTAAACCTTACCTTACTCTGCAACAATGCGTTGTTGGAAAGCAACGTTTATGTAAAATATAAATGTAACAATCCTGACTTGAATACTTATAAATTTGAAAAATTTGTAACTCAAGCTAGGAAATAAATTAAATTTTGCACAGTGTATTAAATGAAATTTTTTGGCTTCTTTTTAATTTCCTTATCCATTTTACTCCAGTTGATACTCGTTTAACCCAACTTAATGAAAATAAAACAACGGTTAAAATGAAATCATTGTATTTTCCAGTACAACACCATTCTACTGTATTTTTAAAATATTGCATGACATTTTCAGAAATGTAATACTATACATATGAACGTAAAATGACGTATTTACAAAATGATAATTTAGCATCGAAAGCAAGTACCAGGAATTGTGATATCTTTTATTCGAAACTCCCATTCTAAAATCATCATAATTTCCATTCACAATGACTCAAAAAGGGGAAATTTATTCGAAGAGGAGCTGTTATCTTTTATCAAAAGTGGTGTTTTGATTTCAAAAGCAGAATTACAACCCCGATGCCACAAAGGGAAAATGGCAAATGAATTATTCAGAACGGCGCGTTTTGTATGCGTGTATGACAGCTTTGTTCACTTTCGCAGAATTGAAAATTTTGAAACAAATTATTACGTAATTAGATATAGGCACATGAATGCAAATAATATATGTATCACGGTTAATGTTATTATTTTCTTACATCATTAAATGAATTGGGTGTCTTAAATAAGGTGAAAGAAAACAAAATTATTTTATGAAGTATGCGCATCTATTGTTTTTCTGTTAAAGGGAGAAGGGACATTAATGTTCAAAATTGAAAATTTTGAATTTTAACATTTTTCGACATCATTAAATGAATTGGGTGTGTTTAGTAAGATAAAATAAAATAAGATATTCTATGAAGTATACTCATCGCCTGCTTTTCAGTTAAAGGGAGAAGGAATATTTGATTTCAGATTTGACAATCTTGAATTTTAACACCTTTTTATTTTCAATTTAAAAATATTTTATAATAAGATATCTTCATTCCTTCCTTTTTTTCTTTTTTAGTTGATTTGAAATTTTGATCTAATATAATTTTTTAATAACACATTTATTAGTATCAAGTTTCATATATTTAATCTCAAAATTCCTCTAAATAAAATTTTTATTACGGTGATTATCCAAACACTTCTTTTTCTGTTTTCAAACAGTGTAAAAAGCTTTTGGAAATACTTACTTAAATTTCATTCAATATAAAGTAGATAATTTAATGTCTTTAATTATTTTTCATTTCGATAGCATTTACATTTCTTATAAAGATGAGCTCTGTATCATCAGTTTAAACCATTAGTGATCCCTGGTTAAAACTATGTTCATGATGAATTATGAAATTAAAGTTATCCGTTGCTGCTAAAATTCCTTCACAGAGTTTAAGCAATTTTAGTAATGTTAACACACTATGCTTTATCATGATCAGCATACTGCACGTCATACTCTATGTGAACACGACCCGGGCTAGACTCCCGGTTTGAGTTTAGGTTACTAATTCCTAGGAGGCTAATTCCATCAACCCACTATTAGTTGTTAGCAAAATAAAATAATGAACTTTTCCTGGCTTTCTATTGGTGAAGACCTAAAGTACCAGTTCCATCCTGTGAAAAAAATAAAAATGAATGTAAAAGATCCATTTAGATAATGCTAAAATAACTTACGAGCATTACTTTCAAACTTTTTGTCCCACTGTGGTCGGGGCGCTAAACTCTGTTTCTATAAAATCACGGCAAGTGAAGGAGCATCCGGCTTGTCCAGTGCTTGCGAGGGTCAACTCCCTCTCGACTCGGCTGCTGTGGGACCGTATACGCTAATGGGAGCTGGCACGCGTAAATTCCGCCGTCGCTCCAATGTCCTCCAAGTTATTAAAGGATACCTCTGTGCGTGCCGATTTCAGGGGGTTGGTCCCTCTTTTCGAATCGGTTCAAAATTAGGAGACCCCGAGCTTAATGGACTTCCTCTCACTGGGGCTCATTAAAATGGAAGCCGCCTATCGCCTACTTATATGAAGGATCTGGCATCGCTCCGTAGTTCCCAGAGGGCATTAGTAACAGCAACAACTTTCAATCTTTAAAGGTATAATTTCTTAGAAAGTCCTCCGACCAAGCCCCTCCCTTTAATCCTAGGCATACAGTGCACGTGTAGATATGCTTTCACAACCAGAGCACATTAAATATACAAATATTTTGAAGAAATAAACGATTTTTAGTAAGGGGTATTTGTAGCTGCACAGCGGTGAAACCCGGTTGAAAATACATACAAATTTACGTCTAAGCTGCTTAGAAGGGATAAAAAACACAAGATTCAAACAGAACAGTTGAAAAAAATCAATTATTTTTTTATTTACATTACATAATATTATAATGTAATTTTTAAATATTACATAACAGTTTCTGAAATGAAATGTGATACTTGTGAACATAAAACGCTGTGTGTATAAAATGATAATTTAGGATCAAGCATGTACCAGGAATTGTGATATCTTTTAATCGAATCTCTCATTCTAAGGCTATCATAATGTTCATTCACAATGACTCGAAAAGTGAAATTTGTCCGAAGTTGAGATTTTATTTTTCTTATCAAATGCGATGATCTGATTTCAAAGAGGAATTACGACCTTCCTGTCACAAAGGGAGAACGGAAAATTTATTATTCAAAATGGGTTACCTTTTATTTGTACACGAGATCATTGTTCGCTTTTTCAGAATCGAAAATTCTGAATCAATAACTTATTGCGTAATGAGATAAAGTCTCATTGCTAATAGTTTACGTATCATTGTTAATTTTTTATTAGTTTTCTACAACGTTTGGAAAAATAAAATAAGACTATGATAGCTGAAATAATCACCGTCTCTCCATTTGTTTCATACTATTATAAATAATCTGGGGAGGGGGGGTAGCTTAGCAGGGTTTCTTGTGCTGTGACCCGGTTAACACTAACTCTTCCACAGCTATTCTATTTTTCTTAAGAAAATACTTACACAATATAGGTTTCAATGTACAGCGATAAGCAGTGGCGTAGCCAGAAATTTTTCAGGGGGGGGTTACGACTACTGCAACTCAAGTAAATACATACGTGTGTGTGATAAGGGATTGAAGAATATACATTTTGTATGGCAAAAAAAATCTCATGGGGGGGTTGTGAACCCCCTATCCCCCTTGGGTAACGCTACTGCAGACAAGAGTTGCAGAATTCTGGGTGAAAAGAGATCTATATTCAATTTCCCAAGAAAGGCAGCAGTGGCTCTTTTCAGGAGTCTACATGAGCATGATTATCTGCAGGATCACTTCTACAGAAGTAGAGCGGTGGATTCTCCAAACTTAACTTTATCCGACACCGATCATTCTATGGCCTGGGAATATTTGAACAACTATTTGCACTTTCTGGATTTGGGGATATTGTTAAAAAGTAAAGATATCAGGCAAATTAATGGTTTAGGTGCCGTATAGTTCAAAAAAGTTTTACACTGTGTTTAAAACACATTCTCAAAATGTAAAATAATCTATTATAAAAACACTGTTCTTTTGTGTACCGTTTGAACACTCGAATAAATTAAAAGTAACTTTCATTTGTATTCTTTGAGGATAACAAAAATGTTGCACACACGTCTCTGAAAATTCTTTTTTTATATTACTGCACTGAAGCCTCAAAATTTAATTTCACTTTCAGATTACAGTTGAAAGAAATTTCTTTCAATTCCTCTTTCAACTGTATGGAATATGGATCTATTGTTTGTTAAATGTCATATTGAGGAACTCTAGAAAACTTGTTTCATAACATGCAGCAAATATACTAGAGAACCAATGCTTCACTATGAACTCAATTTACTTTGGCTCAAATGAGATTCTTTATCTCATTATCACCTGCAGATATATTTTTGAATCTGCGACTTTCATTTTAAATACAAGTGCACTTGTTTAACTTTTGTTGAATAAATAAGATTTTCTTGTTTTAAATTTTCGGAACAGAGATGAAAGTACATTTTCTAAAGAACAATGCATTAACATGATTAATAAGCATGTCTCTATTCCGAGAAAAACAGTACATTCCATGTCTTGTTATGAAGGCGAATGAAAGTTACGTTGTTATGAGATTACATGTTGTAAATCAAAATATTCATGAAGTTTGAAATCTAGTTTCATTGAAAATGATAATATCATATGATACGCATATGCGTTTTTACATGACAAAGTAACATATTAATTCTTTCTTTTGTATACTGCTTCGCCATTCGAATAAAATTAAAAGTAACTTTCATTTGTACTCCTTGAAAATAACATAAATGTTGCATACACGACTCTGAAAATTCTTTTTTATATTACTGCACTGAAGCCTCAAAATTTAATTTCACTTGCAGATTACAGTTGAAAGAAATTTCTTTCAATTCCTCTTTCAACTGTATGCAATATGCATCTATTGTTTGTTAACTGTCATATTGAGGAACTCTAGAAAACCTGTTTCATAACATGGAGGAAACATAGTAGCAAACCAATGCTTCACTCTGAACTCAATTTACTTTGGCTCAAATGAGATTCTTTACTATATTTTTGAATCTACGACTTTCATTTTAAATACAAGTGCACTTGTTTAACTTTTGTTGAGTAAATATGATTTTCTTGTTTTAAACTTTCGGAACACATATGAAAGTATATTTTCTAAAGAACAATGCATTAACATTATTAATAAGCATATCTCCTTTCCGAGGAAAACAGAATATTTCACATATTGTTATAAAGGCGAATGAAATTTTCGTTGTTATGATATTGCACAGTTTAAAGCAAAATATTCTTGCATGTAGAAAACTAAGTTTCATTGAAAATGATATTATTATATGGTACACATATACATTTGTGCATGACAAAGTAACATATTACTTTTTGTAAGGTTTCAAACGTATAATATTATTATTTAATTCTCTTCTACAAAAAAAATGAAATACTAAAAAAGAAAAGAATTATGAAAGAAAGTAAGAAAATAGTCCCACTCTAAACTACCAAGCCAATTTTTTTTTCATTGGACTTTATCAGTGTCGTAGTATATGCACAAATATTACATTTTATTTAATTGTAAAGCTAAAATTATGAATAATATGAACATATATTTGAGAACAACCATTGAAAATTGTCTTGTCTGAAAAAAATGAACATAAAATGTTAAAAAAAATGACTAGCATTGGATAAAACAGCGTAAATTTATTTTCTAATATAATAGAGCAGAAACAATTCTAAATTTATTGTAACAGGTATTTTCTTTTTTTTTTTTAGTTCATAAATAATTCACATAGAAAATATTTTTAAAATGCATACGTTACTATGTACTTTAACACTTTATAATGTGATAGGGGAAGTTGCTTTTAAAAAGTGCTTTACAAATACTAACAAATAAAAGAAATTAAACGGTTATTAAAATTATGTTTTGAGTTAATTAAGGGAATAACTTTATTTCATGATAAGACTTGAACTATTGCAGGAAATAATGCACTTAATCTTCAGATTTATATCTTCCTATTTTAAGATTTATCATTCATTCTTATACTCAAATATAAATGAAACACAGTCAAAATATGAACTAAACACAGAAATGGTTTGAAAGATTCGATCGAATTGAATCATTCAAAGTAACACCATACCTTCGTATTCTCATATGCACTTTGAATAACGCCTTCTCTATAATTGTGTGTTTAATTAAACTTTACTTGAAAAATCACAGCAGCCAGCTAACTTCAATTACATAACGCCCTAATAAGACCTTTTCTCGAAAGAAATGTGTGATAAAACAAGCTAGATTAATTTAAGGTTTGCGCATGTAGACATATAAAGTTATTATCCCAAGAAAGATTGATTTAGATGATCTTAAAAACCACTAATTTTATATCTTAATGATTGAGATTTATTGACGTTAAATATAGACGAGAAGATTTTTCAAAAGTTTAAACAATGTCCAAGCTTCCCCAAAAATATTTAGATAGATTTTTATGTTCTATATGCCCTGGCCTGCAAAAGTTATCCACTGGAGTCCAAAAGTTATGGTGTGCAAGGATGGTGACAAAGTTAACTTTCTTAAATCTAATATCGGAAATACACTGGCCTGCAAAACTTAAGGAACAGCATGCTTTTCGAAGCTCACCATAAAAAAATGACATTAACAATCAAATTTATACTTTATATAAATGATAATAATGAACTTTAGGCAAATTCATGCAAAAATGATAGATACCACTTTTTTGTATAGAAAAGAACAGGCATATATGAGTGAGAGAAAAATATGCAAATATCAAGCTTCCGTAATTACGCGTGTAACTTTTGTTGATTTACAACTTTTGTTAGGAGATTCGTTGACAATAGGCTGTAGGGATGTCCGCAATGTCTGAGAGAAGCCGTTTGCCCCATTCGTTAAGGTGGTGGGCGGTCGGATGGATCGAAATGGGGTTGTCAAAGACTGATGCTGCGTCTTAATCTGTCTCGCAGTGTGGTCCACCGTCTTTGGAATCAATATGAAGCCGATGCTTCTGTGTCCAGAAGACATGTTCCTGGACGACCACGAGCTACACCTGTAGAAGACTGCTTTATAGCTCTTTTGACCAGAAGAATAAGAAGCATTTCTGTGCCACAACTTGTTGCAGACCACTCTGTAGCATCAGATAGAAGACTATCCGCTGGCACGGTGCGAATGCGTCTTCACAATGCCGATCTCTGTGCAAGGTGACCAGTTGTGTGTGTCCCCCTCAACGGACGACAGAGAGGGGTCAACTTATCTTGATCAACAGAGCATCGTTTCTTGGACCAGACATCGATGGACTTCTGTACTCTTTACAGACGAGTGCAGATTCACACTGGAGAGCGATTTAGCATGTCTGTTGATCTGGAGGGAAAAAGCACCAGATACCATCAATCCAAATTTGTAAAGACCCAATTACCTAGGTGACTGTATATCGGTTTGGGCAGGGCTCTCACTCGGTGGTCACATTGACCTGCATGTGTTCCAGGGAAGAACTCTGACTGGTGTGAGATATCGGGATGAGATCCTAGATCCATGTGCTCGGCCATATGCCTGTGCAATTGGCAATGATTTCATTCTGATGGATGATAATGCCCGACCTCACCGAGCTGTGCTTATAGAGAATTATCTTGAGAGTCTTGGTTTAGAGCGAATGAATGGCTAGCTCAATCTTCAGACCTCAATCCGATAGGATATTTTTGGGACTACTATGGCAGACAAGTGGTGCTTCAAGTCCTCCTCCAAGATCGTCGCATGAGTTGGAACAAGGACTAATCCGTGCGTGGTCTTCGCTCCCTATTGAGGTGTCCGACAACTTAATTAGCAGCATGGAGAATCGATGCCGCCAGTGCATTGCAGTTGGGGGTGGACACATTCCTTATTAGAACTCATTTTTGTAATGTTTCCACAAAAAGTTTTGATAAACTGTTTTCTCCAAAAGTGGACTTTTCTACCAAAAGTGTTATTTTGCTTTTACACCATGTTTGTGTTGAATTTATTTAAATTTCTATTTCTTACTCAATAAAGAACTATTCGGTTTTCTGTTAGTCCAAATTTTTTGCTTTTATGTTTATTCCTTTCCAAATTATTCACAAAAAACAGGTAGTACCTTAACTGTTGGAAGGCGGTGTATATCAAAGTCTTGTTACCTATAAAAATATACATTTATAAATATATATTACCCATATTCGTAAAAATGTTAAAGAAGTTCTTATCACAAGAGGGGTTCTATGAATTTAGAAAGCATTTTGCAAAGATCCAATGAATTGAGAAAGCATTTAGTGAAAAAATAAAATAGAATACTTTTCAATGGATGATAAACGTCATTTTACATAACATGTTAACCAGAGTTGAATATTCGCTTTCGTCCATACTCAGTTTTTCACTACTTACAGAAAACTTCACACACGAAATTTTTAGCAACAAAATATGCTTGTTAAAAAAGGGGCTTTTTGCAAAATTAGTTGCTTGCAACGATTCATAATATTAATGCATAAATATTTGTGAAATTTTTTCTTGACAATACAGAATATTCGTGTGCAATGTTATCATAAAAATCACCGTTAATAGCTGTGTTACGATTAATATTACAATTCTATCTATTTTAGTCAGTTCATACTGCACAATATCGGTTCCATAAATTACAGTGCGTAATATCCTTCTATGATATGACACATAATTTTGATGGTTATTATATTTTATTATATATTTTTAACGTTTTCATTAGTTCCCTTTTACAATATACCGTTCTAAGTAATATAATGAAATTCAAAATCTTTTATGGCTTTTTGAATTGATAATTCGTTTCGATTTACCTAGCCTTGAAAAGTACGGCTTACGTAGTCTAAGAAAGAAAATAGCGGAGCTCACCAAATTAGCACACTGAATCTCCCTGACATATATGTCAATTGGCTTTCGCAGATTGTTGAAACACTACTTGATTTCAGTATTTATAACTTTGCCTCACATTAAGACGGAATCTGATAACTATACTCTTAACACTGAACTGTACACGCTTAATATATTAACAAAAATACAACAAAATTTTTGTTGTTATATTTTGTGCACTAACAATAGACAAACAAAAATAAGTTAAATAAGAATATATATTTATCCTGTAAGGTTAAATAATCAAAACTTTTGATTAAAAATTTATCAGTGCTGCAATAAAGTATATATAAATGTATCAGACGTCTTTCTGAGATCCTTTACTTTCTAATTAGAGTAGATGGTGTATTTTATACTCCAGCACGTGTAGTTAAACGTTAAGAAGAGAATGGATTGGCAAGAACTATACTAAAACTAAATCATTTAATAACTGTTGTAGTGATCGCAACAAAACTTTATTCATCTCTATGGTAAAGACTCTCCCAGCATAGTAAATTTCAAGCCTAGTGAGGGACTAGACTTGCAATCATAGGTATTTAACGAGCGTTTTCGTTAAATGTGGCCTCTGGCTAGTTTTGATACTGTCCTGAGTCACTTGATGCGGTGCCCAAGTAAATTATATCCCTCTAGATTTAGCCCTGAAAATAAATAGAAATAAATGAAAACAATAAATTCCACATTTTCTTGTTTTATAATAAATATATTTAACATTAAGTATACTCTCATAAACAAGATATCTTTATCGAAAAAATAAAAAAAAAATCTTATAAGCTATATATTTATTCATTTTTGTAAGAAACTATTATGTAATATAAATCCAGAGCTATTTATTTTTATTGATCTTCTTAAACTAACCATTTATACATTTTAAAAACTGTATGCAAATATGTATTCGATTTCTCATATTTTGTCCAAAATAAGACTGAATGTTTCGATGTATTCCATTGCTGTTAGATTACCAAAATCTTCAAACTTTAAAACACTGCTCTAAATAAACTTTTTTTCCTCAAAACTCTTTAAAAATCAATTAGGTGTGACTAGTAATCCCAGACGCCATCCTTTGGTCCAACATATTTTTCTTGATAAAATCGTATTTTTGCAAGTCTCGTTTATGAAACCACATCAAAGTACATCAAGTGGAAATAATGCTCTTGATGTACTACAATCTTTGAAATATATTTCTCGCTTCACCAATAGAGCGAAAAACAGATTTTAATATGTAGTTATCATACATTTTCTGGAAGGCACTCACACTACAGTGTTACAAGAACATAACAGCGTGTGGTAAATTAAGCTGTCTTTATTATAACCACGCAATTACCAGAAAGTGTAATTTTTGTGCTAATGATGCTATCATACTAACCGCCAGGAAGTACATGTGGTCAGAATAGAATAATAGGCATGAATAAACCATTTCTGTAACAAATTGCTTTATATATTTAGAAAGAAAAGAATCATGCGACATGGAATAGCCTTTCTGTGTTATTTGTTCACCTGCTTCTATTAATTTGCTTATTTTTGGATTTATAAAAACAGTTTAAAAAATGACTGATGATTTTTTTTTGTTTTTATAAAATGCGTAATATCTTACTAATATTTTTTTCAAAGGAAATATAAATTCAATACCGAGATTTACACCTATTATGTTTTACTTTTTTTTTATTCAATGAATTTTAATGAATTACTTATGCCATAACTTACATTGACAATAAATATAAGTATTTGTCTGGTATATTTATTTTTAAAAAATGGGAAGTGTGATTGTAGTCTAGATAAGAAAAAAGTTGAGACATTCCAACCTTCATAAACCACAAAAGGGAAAAATTCAAGCATCAGTAGATTCTCAGACTGCAGGATCTAAATCATAATTACAAAGAGTGGTTGGAATCAATACACCGTAAATTCAGTACAACAATCAAAACTTTTCAGAAGTCAAAAAATGTACAAATTTGCTTTAAAAGTATGTTGGTTCTATATTTTACAGTTCAGTAAAACAATTAAATAATAAACAATTTAATGAGTGTATAAAATGAAATTATTATATTTAACATATTACAAAAATTTTCTACTCTATTTTTAAAACATTGCATGACATTTTCAGAATTGCCTAATAATTTATAAAAATACAGTCTAAAAATCATTTAGAAAATACAGTATTTATATTTTTAAATCAAAAATAAAAGCCTAACCATTTTACGTCACCTCTTACTCTGCAACAATGAGATGACGGAATATAATAGTTTAGATAGAACCGAAGTCAAAGAACAGTTGCCAAATATTTTTTTTTGAAGAATTTATACTTCATAATAAGTAAAATTTAGAAAACGCATTCAATAATGTTGTCTTGCTTCTTTTTTAATTTCTTTCAAATTTTACCACAATTGATACTCGTTTAACCAACCTTATTTAAAAAACACCTTACAAAATGAAATTATTATATTTAACATATTACAAAAATTTTCTACTCTATTTTTAAAACATTGCATGACATTTTCAGAAATGAAATGATATGAACATAAAACGACGTGTTTACAAAATGATAATTTAGGATCAAAAGAAAGAACCAGGAATTGTGATATCTTTTATTCGAATCTCCCATTTTAAAATCATCATAATTCCCATTCACAATGACTCAAAAAGGAGAAATTTATTCGAAGAGGAGCTGTTATCTTTTAGCAAAAGTGATGTTCGGATTTCAAAAGCAGAATTACAACCCGGATGCCACAAAGGGAGAATGTAAAATGAATTATTCAGAACGGCATGTTTTGTTTGCGTGTATGACAGCTTTGTTCACTTTCACAGAATTGAAAATTTTGAAACAACTTATTACGTAATTAGATAGAGGCACATGAATGCAAATACTATATATATCAAGGTTAATGTTATTACTTTTCTACATCATTAAATGAATTGGTTGTGTTAAATAAGATAATATAAAAGCAATATAATATATGAAGTATACCCATCCCCTGCTTTTCAATTAAAGGGAGACGGGAT
Organism: Cheiracanthium punctorium; assembly: GCA_038373885.1. Taxonomy (NCBI): domain Eukaryota; kingdom Metazoa; phylum Arthropoda; class Arachnida; order Araneae; family Cheiracanthiidae; genus Cheiracanthium; species Cheiracanthium punctorium. The sequence continues at coordinate 688,509 of JAWZYV010005560.1, forward strand.
ATTAAATTCAAAATTGAAAAATGTTGAACTTTAACATTTTTCCACACCATTAAATGAATTGGGTGTGTTAAATAAGATAAAATAGTAAAATAATATATGAAGTATATTCATCCTCTGCTTTTCAGTTAAAGGGAGAAAGGATATTAAATTTCAAATTTTAAAATTTTGAATTTTAACTCATAAATCATTTGCAAAGTTTTTCAGTATGAAAATCTTGAATTATATTAAAGCTGAAATTTTATAAGACAAACAATCTACTGAAGAAAACATTGATGTTTTCAAAAAAATTTAGATGGTGTATTTTATAAAAATATCAACCGATTGACGAATATCACCGATGCGCATTCCAAGTTAATAAAAAGATGTAATTTTACTATTAGACATTTGCAGTATATGTATGAACGTAACTGCGCATCAAACTTATCAAAAAAGAGTACTTTCACAGCGATATAGATATTTAAATATAAAAAAAGATAAAAATTGGAAAAAAAAAGCTATATGCAATTATTATTTTATAAATTTCAGCATGGTCGTACATACGACTAAAAATTAATGGTCAGTTTTGTTCAAACAGAAGGATTTATTTTAAAAAATTCATTTTTTATTAATCTGGAATTCGCCTGAAATATTTTGATGATGATGTTTCATGTGTTTTTTTTTCAACAAAAATATAAATATATACCTTAAAAAATCAATATAATTGCCAACATTTATGTTAAAACATCTTAAATCTTATTTAAATGTTAAAATGAAAAATGAAAATTTTTTAATTTTAATGTGTCTTGTCCCCTGAAAATAATAATAAAAAACTACAATCAAATTTCATTTTTGTAGCATGTCTTTTTTTAACAAGCTCCACTGATTGAAATTTATCAATCATTTAATAATGTTTTCATATAATGGTAGATGTTTGATGGAATTCGAGTAAAAATGTAGCCGTGAGAAGGTGACTTTTTGGTGAGATGAGATAGTCATCTGGATGCAATTCATGAGCATTGCAGTTGAAGAACTTTCTGACACGAAGAGGTAGAAACTAAGATATCATGGCATGAACATTGAAACAGGTGTAAGTATCGCAGCATTTACAAAGTGTAAAAGTGTTGCCGAAATTATAGGTGCTGAGGAAAAAATATTGCAGGAGGTCAAGACTAACACACGACTGTTCAACTAATAAAGAAATTCAACTGTCAGAAAGTATGGAGAAAGTTTTGCCGCAAAAGGGATAGCTGTTTAAGTGAATATAAGGAAAAAAGCTAACAAAATGGTAATGTACTGCACTGTTTCAGAAATGCGCCAGAACTCAAACCTGGCTAATAACAAGGAAAATACTAGATCCTTGACGTGAAGTCGTGAAGCTATATATTTAGAACACAACATTTTACTACCAATAATTATTATTTTCTTGTTGTTAAATCGGATGGGGAGTTTCAGCTTTGAATGAATGAGTAATGCATCTGATTTAACATATTTATTTATATTTAACGGGAATTTAAGCGATGTAACAAAAATATTTTATAATAAAATATTTTCATTCTTCTTTTTAGTTCATTTTTAATGAATATTTTTAATAACACATTTATTGCTATAAACGTCCATATATTTAAACTCGAAATTCCTCTAAGTAAAATTTATATTACAGTTATTATATAGAAATTCTTCTTTCCTGTTTTCAAACAGAGTAAAAGGCTTTTGGAAATACTTTACTAAAATTTCATTCAATACGAAGTACATAATTTAATGTTTTAATTATTTTTCATTTGGATAGCTTTTACATTTATTATGTAGCTGAGCTCTGTGTCATCAGTTTAAACCACTATTTAACCCTGGTTAAAACTATATTCGAGATCAATTATGAAATTAAAGTTATCCGTTACTGGTAAAATCCCTTCACTCAGTTTAAGCAATTTTAGTAATGCAAACACACTAGACTTTATGATGATCAGCGAGCTGCACATGATGACTTTGTGCACACGACCCGGGTTAGACTCCCGGTTTGAGTTAGGTTTCTAATTCCTAGGGGGCTAACTCCATCAACCGACTATTAGTTGTCAGCAAAATAAGATAACGAACATTTTCAGGTTTTGTATTGGTGAAGACCTGAACTGCCAGTTCCCGCCTTTGAGCAAAAAAAAAAAAAAAAGGCAAAAGATACATTTAGATAGAATCCTTTCTAATAATGCTAAAATAACTTACGTGCATTACTTTCAAACTTTTTGTCCCACTGTGGTCTGGGCGCTAATCTCTGTTTCTATAAAAACAAGGCAAGAGAAAGAGCATCCGGCTTGGCTAGTGCTTTCGAGGGTCAACTCCCTCTCGACTCGACTGCTGTGGGACCGTATAAGCTAATGGAAGCTGGCACGCGTAAATTCCGCCGTGCCTGCAATGTCCTCCAAGCTGTTAACGATACCTTTGTGGCTGCCGATATCCGGAAGTTGGTCACTCATCTGAAATTGGTTCAAAATTAGGGGCCGAAGTTTAACTACCACCCACTGGGGCTCATTAATATAGAAGCCCCCCCCCATTGCATATATATATGATGGCATTGCTCCATGGTTCCCAAAAGGCATTAGCAACAACAACAAAAACATTAGCATTAGTTTCAAACTTTTTGTCCCAATGTGGTCTGGGCGCTAATCTCTGTTTCTATAAAAACACGCCAAGGGAAGGAGCATCCGGCTTGGCCAGTGCTTTCGAGGGTCAACTCCCTCTCGACTGGACTACCGCGGGACCGTATACGCTAATGGGAGCTGGCACGCGTAAATTCCGCCGTGCCTGCAATGTCCTCCAAGTTTTTAACGATACGTTTGTGGCTGCCGATATCTGGACGTTGGTCACTCATCTGAAATTGGTTCAAAATTAGGGGCCTAAGTTTAACTACCACCCGCTGAGGCTAATTAAAATAGAAGACCCCCCAAATTGCCTAACTATTAGGGATGGACAGCGAGACAGAAATTTGCGAGACGAGACAGAGATTTGCAGTTATTTTGCGAGACGAGACAAGCATATTTTACATTGTGATATAGGGATTTTTGCGAGACGAGAGAAAGTTTTTCAGCGATTTTGCGAGACGAGACAGCTGATTTTTCACCTTGCGTCTATCCCTACTAACTATATGCTGGCATCGCTCCGTGGTTGCCAAAGGGCATTAGCAACAACAGCAAAAACTTTCAATCTTTAAAGGTTCAAACTCGTAGAAAGTCTTCCGGCCAAGCCTCTCCCCTCAATCCTAGACAGATAGGAAGATTCAAACAAAACAGTTGAAATAGATAAATTATTTTTTATTTACATGACATAATATACTATTATATTTTTTAAATAGTGCATAACAGTTTTCGGAATGAAATGTTTACTTGTGAACACAAAACGCCGTGTTTTTAAAATGATAATTTAGGATCAAAAGAAAGTACCAGAGATTGTGATATCTTTTATTCAAATCTCTCATTTAAGATCGTCATAAAGTTCATTCACAATGACTGGAAAAGTGAAATTTATCCGAAGTTGAGATTTTATTTTTCTCATCAAATACGATGGTCTGATTTCGAAGAGGAATTACGACCTTCCTGTCACAAAGGGAGAACGGAAATTGTATTATTCAAAGTGGGGTAGCTTTTATTTGTACACTAGCTGCGTGCCCGTTCTTCGCACGGTAGGAAACGAAAATTTTCCTTACATGTGTAATTCGAAATTATTCGTGATGTGGAATTTAAAAAAAAGAGCAAAATTATTTGACTCTTAATGTAAAGTTTGTGTCATGAGTACTAACCTGATCATTGCAGTATAATGACTCAAAAAACTACGTCAGTGTCATTCACTATCACAAAAGTGGAAAGCTTAATGGTTTGCAGAGAACTCCTGGCTTTCAAAATGTCTTATTTCTACATCATACTGTTTTTTAGGCTCAAGTTGTAGCATTAAATATCTAAGACACTACATGGAATGGACAACCATTTATTTCTTTCCGAACATGTACCATATAAGGAAAGTATTGTAATCATGAACAAATTCGACTTCGAGATTTTGGTGTATTGACACGTTTTGAGGTCTTCTGAATTCATTTATGCTATTTTCAAGAGATGCTTTTAAAATAGCTGCGCAACCTCTCTTCATACGGGAAGAAGGGAATATTTTACTACTAAAATCATATCTGCATGTGACAAAACAGAATTTCATTTTTAAAAAAGTTCAAGTAATCTCCTCTGTTGAAATTACTGCGGGATATATTAACGCAAATTAGAATTACTTTTCGTTTAGTTGGTTGTAAGACAACCGTTGAAACAGGACACTTTTAATTTCATGAAATATTTATTAACGTGGTACATTGCGATTTATTCATATTATCTTTACAAATCTAATAATACTACCTATTACGTACATTAATACTATCTATATTCGCTTCTCCCTCTTCAAGGCTCCCTTTAAAGAAACAGCTTAGATTATTTGGCCTCAATGGGATCTTTTGATTCTGTGGCGATTCTTTGCAATTTACGCATTAGCATAAATAATAATCATTTCACATAATGGTTGCCATTAAGGAAACTCTCCATATATATTTAATTTATACATAGATTAATTTATACATAGATATTTATAAGATGGGCGTATTTAGCGCCGCAAACCGTTTCATCTTATTGTGGGGAGAAATCCAAGGGGTGCCATTTTAACTATCCACGTATCTAATATAGCGATTTCTTTTATATCCTCCATAGTCCTGTCTCCTGAAAAACACCATACTGTGTAATCTCGAGGAGCTACTTATCCCCACTTTAATTGTAACAGGGCGTTAGAGTTGCAGAGTTTACAAATTTCACGCATTTTTTTTTATTTATGACGTCACTGTTTGACTGCCGTGAAGGATACCCGATTGGTTGAGGGAGTTAATTTCGATATTTCGCATAATTGTTTTCAAACGGTATCATTAAAACTTTGCGTTACGTAACCTTTATGGAGGAACGTAATTCAACGTTAAAATAAAATTATACTCGCAACCTGCATGCGTATGTAGGCAACGCCTGCGCTAAATTAAATGCCAAAAATAAAAATAGTAAATAGAAAAGATTTAATATATCGCACTTTGAAACGAACTTTGTAACTTTTAAAATGAACATTTTCAGCGCCGTGAAAACATTTCAATTTTTAAATAAGCACCGGATTAAAATACCACTTCTAATAATAATAATCGTGAATTTCTTAGTTTATTTCTACAGTAAATTTTAATCAAAATATCGTCTCCCTGTGTTGAAAATAGAGCTGGAATAAATGAGTTAAAATTATAGCGTAATTTTTATGTATCTTAAAGCATTTGACGTCATAGATCCTCACTTGCGAATTGAAATTCTGATATCCCATTTAAAAACTCGATTGGTTGAAAAAATCCTTTTTTCTAATCCTTTCTGTGGCAACAACCGAACATAAATTCTCGTGTCGTGATCGCAATGGCGTAAGATCGCGTTGATGCTATTAAATTCTAAACATTAGCCTGCATTAAAATTCGTAAAAAATCATCTAATTTACATAATTTTTTGTTTTTATTTTAAAAGAGGGAGAAAAAAATGTTTCACGATTTGTCAAAATATCTAAAAGTTATGACGGATAGAATTCAAGATGCGACAGTTTTAAAATTATTTTACGAAAAACAATCGCGAAGCAGATGCTTAGTAAAAAAATTCCTAAAAATGGGTAAATCATGTTACGTACTCAGAACAAACTGTTTTTTAGAAGAAAATTTCCTCCTCTATCCGATGATACAAATGCCGTTTTGCTGCGAGCGTAATTTCCGCCTTTATTACGAATTAGGTGAGAAAAAATGCCAAAAATCGCATAAAACATAAAATAAAAAAAATTCCAGGTCAAATTTTGAAAAAATCGCTTCGAGGTGCACAACTACATATTTACATCTTCCCGAGTACCAAATTTGGTGTTTCTAGGTGTAGCCGTTTGTCCGTAACGCTGCCGACACACACACACACACACACACACACACACAGAGAGAGACACACAGACACCTTCTTTTATAATAAGTAGAGATGACAGCCTTTTTCGCTTTCTCCGAATCGAAATTCTGAAGCAATAACTTATTGCGTAATGAGATAAAGTCTCATTATCGCTGATAACTTACATGCCATTGTTAATATTTTATAGTTTTCTACAACGTTTAAAAAAATAAAATAAGTTATGACTCTGATAGGTGTATTAATCACCGTCTCGCCATTTGTTTTATACTATCATAAATAATGTGGGGTGAAGCTTAGCAGGCCTCTTTGTGGTGTGTGGCAGTTAGCGCTAACTACAACATACAAGCCTCTCTTTTCTTCAGAAAATACTTTAAAAAATATCATTCAACGTACTGCGGTAAGAGTTGGAGAATTCTGGGAGAGAATAGACATCTTCTCAATTTCCCAATAAAGGCAGCAATTTCTCTTTTGTATGTCTAAATGGACATGGCTGTCTGAAGGCTCTCTTCTACAGGACTAGAGTGGTGGATTCTCCAAACTGTACTTTATGCGACGCCGATCATCCTATGGCCTGAGAATATTTGAACAACTATGTTGTCCTTTCTGGTTTTGGGGATATTGCTAAAAAGTAAAGGATATCACGCTAACTGATGGCTCGGATGCTAATATCTGTATTTGTAAAACAAAATATATAATGTTGATTTCAATCTCACTGACAACCTTTTGTTCCCCTTCGAACTTCATACTCCGTCCCTTATGGACATAGTGGCCTTGAGTGACTGTCTTCCTTCTGGTATTGCCAAATATAGTTGTGTCCAGGACACACTTTAGGAGCTCTTATGCTGGTCGGGACCAGATGATCAATGAGTTTAATGGTATACGTCCGTGGATCTAGAGGATTTCTCTGATGGTCCTGTAATTTTTTAAAGATCATCCTAAAGTGAAGAAACCCACCAGGTTTGACGAATTTTCGTGGTCCTGGATGCTAATATCTGTATTTGTAAAACAAAATATATATTGATTTCAATCTCACTGACAACCTTTTGTTCCCCTTCGAACTTCATACTCCGTCCCTCATGGACATAGTGGCCTTGAGTCACCGTCTTCCTTCTGGTATTGCCAAATATAGTTGTGTCCAGGACACACTTTAGGAGCTCTTATACTGGTCGGGGCCAGATGATCAATGAGTTTAATGGTATACGTCCGTGGATCTATTGAATTTCTCTGATGGTCCTGTAATTTTTTAAAGATCATCCTAAAGTGAAGAAACCAACCAGGTTTGACGAATTTGCGTGGTCCTGGACTCCGTTCTCTTAGGTACACCACTTAGAAATGTAATCTCAAAAATGAAATAAAACTTCTTTCGATTAGCCTATGTTAATATTTGCTTTATTTATATTTTCATTGTATTGCTTAGTGAAATATTGAGTAAGCTATCTGACAGCAATAATTTTAATGAGAGAACCCGTGTTGACAACTTAGGCCTCAGCGACGAACATCTAAAGCATGCATATACTCTTTTTCTGATAAAAGTTTAGTTTCAAAGTCACCAACAGTATTTTTTCTTCTAGATTTAATTTAAAATATACCTTTCGTAAAAAATACGTACAAATTCGTTTCTTACTGATGTATCTTTCGTTTTAATTATGCTTGGCGAAAATGCATAAACATTACTATTGCAATAACAAGTAATTGTGGCATAGCGCATGAGAGATACCAAGTAGTAGATCCTGACCGAGATGTATTGACTCCATTTATTAAGATCTAATCATTCAAAATATGAAAAAAATGCGAAAGTTTTGCTAAAAGTAGACATACTGAAATATTCTCGAAGAAGGAAAGATCAAGGGAAGGCTTTCCGGCTAATGGGGATTTGAAGAATATGACCGACATTCCTATGCAAACTCAATTGAATTTTAATGGCTAATTCTACACTTGAACTAAACGTAATTAATCATGATGAATTAGACTTTAATAATTTTCATACATCGCATGCGATATCGAAACCATATGTGTACAAATCGCTAGGTGGTTTTTGAACGTTAGACTTTTTAATTAAAGAAAACTAAAAGGCATCTTGTCCTATTTGCTCTAATTAAAATGTTTCTCCGTATAAATTGTATATGAAGTTAGAATGCGTAATCAGGTCATTTTATTTATTAGTTCTGCATTATTTATCTGACGTGTAATTGACCCAATTAAAATATTGTGTAGTAGCCATATACAATATATGTCGCTGATTAACAATGATTATTATCGATTATCAGTTAATAAATATGAATATTCAGAAAACGAGAAAAGCCCTCTATGTGTACATGAATTATAAAAAGACATAAAATCTGAAGCATAAAAAATGTAAATATGTATAAGGTAAGTAGTATACTTAAGTATCCTACTGAAAAACTATCTTTCTTGTCAACCAGTTTGTTGTCTTCTATAATATTGCATAATCCGGGTATTTCATTTTAATGCCAATTTACTTATGCAGTCACGGATACGTACTGTTTAACGAAAACACATAGCAACCTAAATTTATCATTCGCTATCATGTTTCTACATCATTAACTTCAAGATTAGATTTTTTATAAACGCTCACATATTATCTAGTCAATTTTATGTAGAAGAGATAATGTATCACCCACACAGAGATATTTTATACACGAAAGCTTATATCTCATTAGACGTTAATGATATGAGGCGGACACTATAGTCCTATTGTTCTTACTTGCTTTCGTGTATTAGTCATTTTGTCTTCTACGCCTTACAGAGGTTTGGCTAATTTTTTTTTACGGAAACGCTCAAAGAAAAACTAAGCTATACATTTTTAGAAGATTTATTATTTTACTTTTTACCATTTTCAATGCCTAGACCGATAGTTGTTGAATGTAAACAGTTATAGATTTTTCGGAATGGTTAAAAGGTAACTATCTCTCCAGAGCTTTTGATTGAAAATGATAATATTCTGGACCCCAAAATTAAGGTCAAAAAAACATTATCTGTGATACCTTAAGAAATATTCGGTTTATTATAAAAAAAAGTTTGTCACAAAGCTATAATCTAATACGAGAAAGCAAAAAGCAATATAACGATATTCAAAAGAAGTGAAATTTCAGTTAATTTACAGATTATATCTAAAACGGTTAAATCATGATTCACTTAAAAAATCCTTCAGTCTTTAGAAAGAGGCCCTTGTAATATGAAAGGTGTCCGCCTGCACTGTTATACAAGCCTCATTATAAGACGATTTTGGCAGCTTCTCTATTCCTATTTATTTCAAGCTTTGATAATTCTTTTAACATAATGTTGGTGATAATTAGAAACACTTTGCTGCTCCTCTGTTAGCTTTGTCGAAATGCAAGTTCAGGATTTCATTTTCATTGTTTTTTTTTTCTCCTCCATAAAATATACACATGCGTTATGCAATAATCAACTATTTTTATAGGAAAGAAAACAATTTGTGTTATACACGTTCACACATAAGTAATACCCTTTAAATTCATAGTATTCATTATATAATGAATATTATATAAAAAGATTTCGAAAACAAAATATTACTACATATGTGATAATTTTTCTTCAAGTTTTTTTTTCCCAATGCACAATGATATAATGGTATTCATTGTCAACTTTTGTCAGGTATTATTCAGAAAAGATGAAAATAGCGTTTGTTAAATAACTTAAGTACTGGCAAAAATCTGTGTGTAACCGACAATGTATTATTACGTTAAGCATTTTTACTGTAAAAGGATTGGCAGTTATATAGTGTGGTCCAGTTTTGAACGCTTTCTTAATAAGAAAAACTAGTATGCATCTACTGCTATAATTATAAAAAAAATATATATATGCAAGTACTTTATTATGAGTAGTGTTTTACACGCATCGCTTCTTACTGATACTCAAACTTTAAACTTTGCTTCGTAAATGTAAAGAAATAATTTTAAAAATGTTTACAGCTCCTGAAAAAAAAATTGTAAAGTTCAAATAAATAAAGTATATAATTTAAATTAAAAATGAAATTCTTAAATCACATGAAATTTATTTTTATATTCTTTCTAAATTCAGCATTTTTTAATTCATTAAAGTTTAATAAAATATAGTATATTGTTCAGTTAAATGCTAACGAAACATATATTACATTCGATAAAAATAATAAATTTATTTAAATCTACTAAAGCAGAAATCTACGTATTGAGATCTTAAAATGTCTTTGCGGTAAAAAATATAAATAAAGAAATAATCCTCTAGTTTTTAGAAATTAACGGTTGAATAACTTGGATAGTTCCTAACAGTCTAAATATTTACTTTGTCAGCAAATAACGTTTCAATTAAAATATGAAAATTCGGATGACTTTGAAAATTCTTTGGCGTTATCTATCTATCTATATCTATTTACCTATCTATATCTATATACAGCTTACTTTATTTTTTATTTCTTTTTCCAGAATCCGCTGTCTTTCTGTGGTAAGTCTTCGGATATACCCTAACACATGCGAGATAAGATTTTGGTAAGACAGTAATTGATTACCAGATTAAGGTATTTCGACAAGGCAGCGAAAGGGAAGAAAAAATCAGAATAGCATAAAAAAGAAAATATAAGGAGACGCTAAAGACTTAGATAACAACGTTAATGATAACTGGCATCATAGGAGATTCATTGCAAGAAGAGGCAATAGAATAAATATAAAATCGAACACGGGATGATATTTATTTTTCGTTAGTCCGTTTACTGTTGGTTTAATAAACGTCGGTATAAAAAAACATACATAATGAATTCGGTTAATACAAAGAACATTGGTGCAGTTGTCCAATAAAATATATACAAATGGAGTTTTTATTTAGAACATTTTGCTAAGTATGAAAAAAAAAATCAAGTGCTGAATGTTGCAGGGGGATGATTAATTGCAAAAAATAATAAAAAAATAGTACGTTGCATTTTATAAATTTTGTTTGTTTAGTAAATGTGAGGGGATAAATTACTTTATCCCTTTATTAATAAGAAATATAAAATTTTAAATGATGCATTTTTTGTACATTTTTAAAATTAAATTGTATTGCCAGTTAGACCTAAAGACAATACAGGATGTCCCATAACTATTGGTTCAAAAGTTAAGAGGAGTTAGGGTGCACAATCACATTTGCATAGTAATGTGTGTCAAAAACTCGGCTTTCACCTGTAAATAATCACTTTGTAGAAAAATTTGAAGTATTCGTCACATTTCTTAACCAAGTTTCATAAAAAATGGGTTTGTCTCTAAAAATTATATCCATGGAGTGAAACAGAATTTTAAAAATATCTATTTTAGTGACGTGTTTTCTGAGAAAATTACATTAGATTTTTACGAAGGATGGTCGGAAGCTTCTCTATCATTTCAGAACTTCTTCCAAAGTGATTATCGACGGCTACATGAATTCGGTGTTTCCGACCCAACATTGCTGTTTGATTTTTATTCCTTATTATGCATCCTATCTCCCCTTAAATTTTGCACCAGTAGTTATGGGACAGTCTGTATATTTTGAGTTAAACTTTAAAATGCGTACATGAAAGTTCTTTTATTTTTGAATTTGTCATTTTAGAATAATGTAGCTCTAATTCAGTGCATTCAATGCATCTCTGATAATGATTGTAAGCTCATGAGGGCGGCATGTATGTTACTAGTACCTTTATTATCATAGCAATATGCATTCTAGATCCACGCAGCCATGTGCTTAATTTCCGTGATATCAGTGATTTATAAAGCCTTACGTGGACTGATGTTCTCCATCGGAGCGTCTTGTCTCATTAGTTTAGCCTATTTCACAGAAGGTCAGTAATCTAGAAGAGAAACCTCTAACCCGTCAATTTAATGCTAATTCAGTAAATTGGAGGCATCTACAAAAGTTAATTATTTTTCGAGAGTATAGTGGGTGAAGCCTAAGTTGATTTACTATAATCGTTGAATATGTAGACTTAAATATACTAGATGTAAACTTCCAAAAGTAACCGAGTAAAAGTTGCAATAATAAGCAAATATAGCGTCAACTGTTCATCAGTAGTCTTCAGTATGTAGGGGATTTAGCGTAATTCATCATAAGAGTGTTCACAACTTTCCAAAAATTTTTAGTTTAGTCAAAATATACTTCCATTTATCTATTGCTAAAAAGTTTTCATTATGGTCTCTAGAAAGTGTTTTTCGTTAAACCACATGCTTCGGAAAAACATGGCTTTTTAGCTTTCTTAAGCTTTATGCTTTTTAGCTTTCTAAAGCTGTAAATATTTTATCAATATTATATTTACTGTTGTTAGAGGTACATTTGAAGATTTGCAATTGATTTCTGGGCCAACGGATCTCTTCTCGTAAACAGCGATTTCACGTTAGAAATAATAGAAAAAGTACCTACATATTTAGGGTATTTGTCAGCAGACTTTTTTCCATGTACAGTGTGGAAAATTGTGAAAGGAAAATGGAAAATTAATACCCATGGAAATTTAAAAAAGCCCTTCTATCATAAAAATCATGACGCCAAATTTTGAAAAACATTCAAAATATAGTCCAGATTTTAAAAATCAATTTTATGACCTCAAAATAATTCTAAAAATGCATAAAAACAATGTACGTTTAAAATTTTATTTTATTCTGTTTGGAACAAGTTTTCGTAAAATTTCAGAAAGCAATTCTCATTCTAAAAACAATACCCCGTTTATGATACAAATGCAAAAATTCAATAAAACTTCTACCTTGGCTTGTTGATTAGACACACCATTATGACCAATAACGTTTGAGGGTATGACGTCATTATGCGTGTCTGAAATTAAAAAAAAAAAATTAGAGACCGGAACGATCTGAACTTAAAATGTACCGTTTATTAAATAAAAGTAGTTCTTACGTGCAAGAAACATAAACCTGCATGCCGTTTGAACCTCTGAAAATATACAGTGTTTAGTATACTATTTCTGACAACTTAGGCAGCGATGGAAATTAAGCACCAACTATCACAAGGAACGATACACGTTATTCAAAATATAAAAGATTATCTGTATCAGAAATTTTATTAAAATTGTCTATTAATGGTTTATTAATTGAAAAGGAAATAGATTTTCTTAAATTATGTAAACTTAAAAATGAATGTACGACGTTTACAAAACTATAATTTTGATTTCATGCACATGACCATAGTAATTGTATGCAGTCTAAAAGAAAAATATTGATTCTGATTTTTCTGATCCTCTGATTACTATGATTCTATTATTCTGATTTAATATTGCAGTCTAAAATGCAAAGGCTAAGTTGAAAACCGAGAATTTGCACCTCATGCGCACATAATTAACAGAGGAAATTTACATACACTTTAGATTTTTAACAAAAACATTTCAAACAACTAATTTACATTTATATTATAAAAAATAATGTTTCTTGAGATTTAACATAAAATGTTAAACTGGTATCCAAAAATAAGGATGAAAAATACTGTAATCAAATATAACAAAATTACATTTGCTTTGAAACTTCAGATTTTTAAATTAGATTCTGAAAATACAGCAGTTACTTATGATGATTTTGGTAGAAATTCACAAATAAAATTTACATTTCAAAGATATAAAATAAATAAATCTGTGAACATTTTGCTCATACAGTTAGTTCAACATTTTGTGCTGTACAGTAAAATAATAGTTGCAGGGGCGTAGCAAAGGGGGGGGGTTAGGGGGTCATAATCCTCCCCCATGAGGAATGTTTTCCCATAAAAAATGTTTATTCATCACTACATTATCACACACACTTATACATATATATGAGTTGTAGTAGTCGTAACCCCCCCCCATGAAAAATTTCTGGCTACGCCCCTGAATAGTTGAATTTTAAATTGCATTGACTGATTCGAATTTTTATTATTTTTAAATACTCGAAGCTATTTAGGAAATATTATTACTATTAGGAACTGTTAGGTATTATTAAGCAACTGCATTTGTTTAGGAAGTTAGAAGTTTAAGATTATTTTATAAAATTTATAAAAATACATATATATTAATTAAATTTCCCACAGTGAATTCTCAGTTATGAAACATTAAAATAAGACGTGATAAAGTTTAGTATTCAGAAATTTCATTAATTTTCTTAAGAACATAGTAATCTTTTGGCATAAATGGTTGTTTTTTATTTCGAGGATAGTAATCCGGAGTAATTGAACACAACATGTTAAGCAATTAATTGTTTTAGTTAGTTTTATAGCCACAGTTTTTTTTTAAAGAAGATTACTGTAAAAGTTATATATTTTATTTTGGAGATTACGTAAATAATATGGAAGTTTTTATGTTGTAAAAGCTTATTAAAAGTAGAAATCGGAATTTTGAATTATTTCGACTGAAACTCCTTTACAATACATATTTTTAGAAAGGGATTGCATCCACCTTTCAAGTATATTAGGCAAGTTCGAGGGTTTAGGCTGATTATTTTACCAACTATGCGAAAAATTCCAGAGCTGGGAGTCGAACCCAGGACTACTACATAACGTTGGCCACTGGCGATCACTGGCGGTAGTCCTGGGTTTGACCCCCAGCTCTGGAATTTTTCGCATAGTTGGTAAAATAATCAGCCTAAACCCTCCAACTTGCCAAATATCCTTTACAATATTTTTACATAGCATACAGGGTGTCCCAAAATTTCTTGTGCAAACTTGGAGGAAAGATAGACATCATAGTTAAGAACCATAATTACATAGAAAAGCATGGATGGAAATCGATAGGTGGCGCTGTACGCGATATCTCAAGGTCGTCATATCTGCTCCAATATGGCTGACAGGGTAAGACAGTAAGCATGGCAGATGGCCGGAGTGTGAAATTTCAAGCAGATGCCCCTCGTACCCTAATATGCAGATGCCCCTCGTGTAGGCTTGGCATAAAACAAAACAAAAGAAATATATCTGCCAAATTCTACGGGTTTTTTTTGCAGATTATCGATTTCAACTTTCAAACAGAAAGTGAAACACTCCAGTAATTGCTTCTGGCATATCAGAATAGCAGAAGTCTGTTCTCAAAAAAAATGTTATCCTCTTGCACGATGGCGCTCGTACACATACCGCAGGAAACAGAAACAAACTTTCAATAGGAAGTTTTTAACATAAGTTTACAGCCTACAACCCGTATCTCTCTTCCAGTGGTTATTGTCTTTTTAAAATAGGTAAAGGAATTTTTTGAAGGAAAAGCTTCAGGAATCTGCACATGCGAATCTGAGAGAACTGGTGGCAGAAGTAAGACAATGGCTTAAAAAAACCTGATTAAAGATGTGATACGTGGGTAGATATACGTTATGGCTGTGTGTAAAAAGACCTTAATGTACGTATATGTTGCCAAATAGTCCGGTAAATTTAGACATCCGAGATTACAAAAATTCACAGCCAGCTGAAAGTTGGTAGAATTGATCAAAACACCATCATAAATGAAATCTGAAAAGTCCTCATCGATCGGACACCTGGAAAAATATTTACACGGGATCAAAGGTCAAATTGACGAAAATACCGTTTTGACTACCTCTAAATTTACTTTTAAGAATTTCTGCGATGCATCTCATCGTACATTAGCATGCACGTTCATACAAATGCATATACAACCCATTTTGACCGACCGAGAGTCTATTTTGACTAGTTTTTGCATGCCGTCTGTACGTACGTATGTACATATGTATGTAACTCGCATATCTCAAAAACTATTGGTCGTAGAATCTTGAAACTTTATATTTAGGATTGTTGCAACATCTAGTTTCACACCTTCCCTTTTGGCCCCGATCGACTGGATAGTTTATCTACAGAACCGCCCAAAAGATTCTAAATACATTACGCTCTACGGGCAGAAATTCATTAAAGCGTATTTTAGTGGTATTAGGCTACTTCAAACGACTCACAAGTGATATCTGTTGTTAAGAGTTACGAAATGAATTTCTCCATTGAAAATAGTGTCTCTATCATTTATAGTTCTGCTACAGGCACACTCAAAAGATTTCCAACGCTTTCAACGCGCCCCGAATACCGTCAAACGTCATAAAAACGGGTTTTTCGCGATTTTCAGCAAAACGGCAAGTTTTATCATAAAATAAGTTCAGACAAAATCTATAAATAAAGTCTAAATACTTTTTTTTCCTAAGAACCACCGTTTTTGAGAGTTGGAAGAGTTGGTATCGTCATAATATGCACACGTTTCCACGCCACATTTGAGGTAGTGTACTTAGCGCGTGTTTTTTTTTTTTTTGTTTTGTTTTTTGTGTGTGTGGTTTCCCCGGTAGGCCTATTCTACGGATCTGTTGTAAATCTGTTTAATTTTAAACTATTGAATAATAAAAGATAGATCCTGCAAATAAATTACCCAGTCGATTGCAATCAACAAAGAGATGCACAGTTAGATGTTACAATATTTCTAAATACAAAATTTCAACATTCTATAATTAAAAGTCGATGACAAATGACGAAAATTTGGGCAAGGGCCAATAGTAACTGACTAAAGTTGTATTATAATGAAGATGTCCGAAGACATTTTTTTTTTCCAAATGGCAGGCCTCTGCTTTGTAAGCAGTGGCCACTACTAAGGCTGGAATTGTTGGTCACTTTATTATGGGGGCACCTAGTAGGTGGAACAACATTGTCCCCCTATGAAGGGACAGACACAATGATATCCACGCCTGGTCGGGGATCGAACCCCGACCGAAGGGACTTGAACCTGAAACCGTAGTACGGTGCTTTATCCACCATACAATCTGGTCGGCATGTCCGTAGACATTAATGGATTGAAATTCTTTTGAGTGGTCCAGTAAATAAACTCTACGATAGATTGGAACCAAAAATCGAGATGCAGAACTGGATGTCACAACAATCTTATACATGAAATTTCAACATACTACTACTAATAGTTTTTGAGATATGGGAGTTAAATACATACACAGGTACACCAAATCCGTATAATTTTTGGGAGAAGCACGTGACCGTGGGTGGTTGGATGATTACCTAAATTGGTAGGACGGTATTGTGCTTGAAACGGATGAATGTCCTTAAAACTGTCCTTGACCGTAAAGCGTTGGAAATCTTTTGAGTGTACCTGTAGCAGAACTATAAATGATAAAGACACTATTTTCAATGGAGAAATTCATTTTGTAACTCTTAACAACAGATATCACTTGTGAGACGTTTGAAGTAGCCTAATACCTCTAAAATACGCTTTAATGAATTTCTGCCCATAGAGCGTAATGTATTTGGAATCTTTTGGGCGGTTCTGTAGATAAACTATCCAGTCGATCGGGACCAAAAGGGAAGGTGTGCAACTAGATGTTGCAACAATCCTAAATATAAAGTTTCAAGATTCTACGACCAATAGTTTTTGAGATATGCGAGTTACATACATATGTACATACGTACGTACAGACGGCATGCAAGAACTAGTCAAAATAGACTCGCGGTCGGTCAAAATGGGTTGTATATGCATTTATATGAACGTGCATGCTAATGTACGATGAGATGCATCGCAGAAATTCTTAAAAATAAATTTAGAGGTAGTCAAAACGGTATTTTCGTCAATTTGACCTTTGATCCCGTGTAAATATTTTTCCAGGTGTCCGATCGATGAGGACTTTTCAGATTTCATTTATGATGGTGTTTTGATCAATTCTACCAACTTTCAGCTGGCTGTGAATTTTTGTAACTTCACACCTATTTTTTGGTGTAATTTGACTGGACTGAAATGTCGGGAAGGCGTTAGTGACCATTGCAAGGTGTCGATTGTGGATGCCAGCGACGAAGGGTCTTATTGCGCGGAGTACAGATGCAACGTCATGAAATCTACGGCCTCGGAGGGATTCTCTCAACTTCGGAAACAGATCGAAGTCACAAAAACTCATGTGAGGTGAATAGGGAGCTTTTCCAAGATTTTCCATTTCCATCGTTACAAGAAGAGAGTGACATTGTTTACGACATGACAACGAGCATTGTCATGCAACACAATAAGACATGGCCTCATTATCACATGGGCAAATCGGGAATTTGACCAGGATCCCAGGCTCGAAAGGGTCCCCAATATCAACTGTTTTTCTGAAATATTCTTTTATTCTAACAAAATTGTATGAAAAATAAAACAAATTTCAAAGATGGGATCTCCCCATTTCATCAATGTACGGGGCCCCTGTTGGCCATAACCGGATTCTGGATAGGGAGGTTGTTTTGCAATAAATGCTAACGTTTACACTGAAATCAGCCGGACGCTGATTGCACAGTAGAAATCGAAAATAGCAGCCTGCGTTGACAGTTTGTCCAGCAGGCTCAGTAGGCGTAAGAATCACACCCTTTTCAAAATTCATCGTGCAATCCAACCGTCCTATACGGTAATGCACGGCACGGTTATGCTGTATTTTTGCCACGGGCAATCTCTATTTTAAACCTCGACCTCTGATCACATTTTGAAAGCAGGGTTTAGAGCGTCGGAATCGAAACTCTTCACTTGAACGCCCCACAACAACTACCCTTCTAACTAGATCGACTGCTTTTTGAACTCTACACATCGACAATAGCACCATCTCGCAGCTATCATATTCTATTTGCGCATGCTTACTCTTCTGCGAGTTTCTAGGTTAAGTTGCTGCCATTTAATTTACAACCCTAACAACATAACATTGTTTTGCAACATCAATGGCCAGACAGCCATGTTGATTTATTTATTTAAAATTTTAGGCATGCTAGTGCATGAATGGAGCGCAAGTAAATCTGGTGAATGCGGTACATATTTTTAATTCCTTCTATTAAATTATTCAAAATTCAATTATATCTTTTTGATGCGTGTGTATTGTTCCATTAGGAATTCCCATAAGCCCCTTTTACAAAGCTTTGTAAAACAAATTGAAACTAATAACAAACACAAGAGTTACTATACACTACAAGAGTATTTTCGTACCGCACCGTGCATAACATATTTTCCTGGCATCAAACCAAATAACATTGTTACCCATTACAGAAGTTGCAATGTAAGTTCGCAATTGAAATGAAAAAAAATTGAAAGGAAATTCGATATACGCATTCTGGCGTAATATGTTTGTAAACAGGATGCTATACCAGTCTCCGGTCACGTATTGATTGGCCCATTAAACCCGAACGACACCCTTCGAGCCTGTGCGCTACCTTTTAATGCCTTTTGCCTAAAAGTGTGTTAACGACTTCCATTAGAAGGTTTCTTTTTCCTCAATCAAAGCACCGTGTTAATATTCCACTGTGAATTCTGCGTGTTAGGTATTGCGAAAGAATACTAAGAGGTCGAAATAACTGCGTAGGAAGCTTTTTAATGTAGGAGAGACTGTTTAATTGGGTCGATGAAAAGAAGAAGTGAACAGCTACAGAGGACAGTACCCATCAATAGTTGTAGTTTGTTCTAAAGAACATTTTTATACAGAAAAGCTTTGATATATGTAACGGTTCCAGTTTGTACCACTCTGAAACAGAATTTTTACCACTATTATTAAAAAAAAAAACGGAAAGTTTATGCTCAAAAAATGTAATAAACGCTGTTCATGCGATCAGATAGAAAATTTTCGTAATTATGTAAAGTGATATATACACACTCACATTTATATATAGATACAGGGTGGCCATAATTAAACTGCAACTGTTCAAGGGGTGCTGGGGAGAAAACTACCAGGAATATTCCAGTGAAACTTGGTATCTACACGTTTCAGAAAATGCGCAAGTCAAACATGCAATAAAAAATATCGCCATTTTCACCCGATAGATGGCGCTATATCGTGCTTATGGACGTCATATATGCACATTTTAAGCCAATCAAGCAGTGTATAAACAAGACCACATTGAATAATGATCAATCATGACTCTGAATAAGAAGGAACATGCATTGTTAGTGAAGATATTCTATCAGAATGGTAGCAATCATTCATCTATTCTGAAAAAATACCGGCGTATGAAACGATTAAGAAGAGGTCCAATGAGGGTCAATGAGAATAAATAAGGGTTTAATTGTTTTCCAAAGCGTCTTTATGAATTGTTTAATTTGTGATCTTAATTTACGTTAATTTTTGATTACATGTTACCGTAAAAATTTAATTACTGAAGCGAATTGTATGTAATTTGGATAAGCGTAAATGAACTTTTATATTGAGTAAATAAAAAACTTTGTAAAAAACACACATAAGAAGTAAAAGGAAAGATGATACGCGTTTCGTTCAAAAATTGTTTTGAAATTCTTCAGTCCAAGCCCTTCGACGTAAAGAACACAGGGAACTCGAAGGGCTTGGACTTTACGTCGAAGGGCTTGGACTGAAGAAGTTCAAAACAATTTTTGAACGAAACGCGTATCCTCTTTCCTTTTACTTCTTATGTGTGTTTTTTACAAAGTTTTTTATTTACTTTATCGTTTAACACCAGTATTTTGAGTGTTTTTTCAGAACTTTTATATTGTTTATATGCCTCTTAGAATGGCACTATGCTCTGTGTATCCGTTTTGGAAGTTGCATGTGATACCGGTGAGCTTTGAAATACGGTGCAGCGCCATCTATCAGATGAAAATGCGATTTTTTTTAATATTCTTATTTTTTTCATATTTGACTTGCGCATGTTCTGAAACTTGTAGGTACCAAATTTCACTGGAATATTCTCGGTAGTTTTCTCTCCAGCACCCCTTGACATTTGCAGTTTGATTATGGCCACCCTGTATATAGATAGATATATATGGATATAGATAGACAGATAGATAGATAGATATATAGATATAGATGTAACAAAAAAATATGCTACTATAAAATACTTAAAACCCACTGATTCCCTGATTT
Organism: Cheiracanthium punctorium; assembly: GCA_038373885.1. Taxonomy (NCBI): domain Eukaryota; kingdom Metazoa; phylum Arthropoda; class Arachnida; order Araneae; family Cheiracanthiidae; genus Cheiracanthium; species Cheiracanthium punctorium. Next base: position 709,240 of record JAWZYV010005560.1, read on the forward strand.
TTAAGCGTTTTTTTGTATTTTTCACCTCTCCAAAAACTGTTGGTGTTACGATGAGAATTATTTTACTACCAGGGAAGATTACATTTTAGACACACGCAAATTGTAAACACTCCTTGCCGAGAAATCACTATGTGTAGTCGGGCTGAAAGAATTTTTTTCCTAACATTATTGATTAATTTTTCAATATTCATACATGCTCAAAATTTTAATCCAAGCAGTTCAAAAAGCAAAGTAATATAAGTTTCTACAAAAGCAAAGTGAAGTTCATTCTTTTTATGTTTAGGTTAGCTATTCTAATACAAATGCTAATGTTAGGAGCAAAACGATTTGTCCACTCTTTATTTAATCAACTTCTTTCACTTTCGAGGTTCAAAATAAATCCTATTTTTCACGTACGAAGAACGTCTGCTATATCTAGTTTATATTAGCCTTTGCCGGAAAGAAAATCTTAGCTTTGAAAGCACTAAAATACCATAGGGAGTTCGAATTCCAGGTTTATTCAGCAAGCTGAAGATTTTATCAAAAAATAATCAACGAGTTAATAATAATAATTTTGAAACAAAAATTTCACCGATCGGTCTTGTATAAATTGATAACATTGTTAAGCTGCATACATTGTTTGCTTTTATTCAAACAAATAGCTTTTAAAATCTAAAATCGTAAATTTATGTTTTTTTTTTTTTTTTTTTTTTACCTTCACTACACAGTGTTCTTTAAATAATCAAAAATATTCAAAAACTCTTCAACAAAAGTCTAAACGCATGTAAGTCTTCCATAGAAGTACTTTAAGGAAAATACACCGATAATTAACAATGAATAATGTATTATAAATAAAAACGTGTATTTGGATGTTAAAACTAAAATCGTAGAACTCTGAAAGTAATCTGAAAAGGAAACTCGATATCAGCTTTTTATCTGGGAAGAACGACTTAATTTCTTGATAGTTATGCATTGAAATAAATAGTTTCATACTGGTACTACTGAAATATTTACTCATTAACATCGATTAACAGCTTCAGAAACTTGCTCTTCATTAATTTAGAGTGAGATTAGATTTTAATTTAATACGTAAAAGGTCAGTTATCAAATATGTAAGTTAAATAGGCAGATATTTCTGAAAATTATTCAAAACTTATTAGCAATAAAGTAGCTCTGACAAAATGTATGAAAATGATTATGTCGAGATGTTGTGTAGTTTAATAAAATAAATAAGTGATAACACTCATACACTCTATATTTTAACGATATTAAATATACTAACGAATGACGCATTAGACATAGAAAATGCCTCATTTTAGAATATAAGGAATTGAAATACATTGAGTGATTGTATAGAACCGCTGTGAAATAATTATAAATATAAAATTCTTTGAATAAAATATATTCAGTTAGGCAAGTCAGAAATAAAAAGATCATTTCACAAAATTTATTTCTTATCAAAAACTAGATATGAATTTATGTTGGCTAATAAAGTAAGACAAACTTAATTTAATTCGGGAAAAATCTGAAAGCTTCTCAAATACATAAAAAAGGACATTCTGTTCACATCAATTATAAGCTTAGGGTCATTAAAAATCATAAGAAAATCACCGATGGATAATTAAGACTCTCTAACAGAAGTTTTGTCATAAATTATCAAAATGCTGTATTATTAAAAATTAAAATAATAATGCATGAATCTTCATGTAAACATTTTTAAAAGTGTGCAAAGACATTTTTAAAATGGTGAAACGCATTAGACTAAGTTACACTGTGGAAATAAAAGCATAAAAGACAATGTATAATACAAATTTAAATAAAATAATTTATTAGTAAAAATGTTTTCATTATAAAACTCACTTTTTTGAAAAATAAATGTATAGTAATTACGAGAGCACATCACAAGTATATGTTTAAGATCGGATATTACATATACAATTTTGAGTGTTTTCTAAGGATAAATATTGAACTGTAAAGCGTCATTACGACAATAATGACTTTGTAGGGAAAATTAAAGATCTGTGCTAACGCATTCACTAAGGATTTTGAAGGGAAATAAATAACATATTCATTTACTGAAAAAGAAACAACTTCTTGGATGATAGCTTTTTCTAAGATATCAAAAGTTCCTAATGTGCTGTTTGGTAAGAGCTTACACATATACGAGCATCTCACGAAATACATGAAAGCAAATCCATCAAACAGCTAAATATGAACAAGCCAAAAAAAAAAGCATAACTTATCACAAGATTGATGATGTCTGATAGTGCCTTTTCAGGTTCTCATAGAATAAATTGTTTCTCAGCGAAATCCAAATCCACCATTCCAACCATTTCTTCAAGCATACTACTATCATTTTTTTTTTCTCTTAAATGTCTTCACATCACAAAATAACAGATTCCCGTGATGCATTTTATTATTGCCATTAACTAAAATCGTCTTCAGAAACGAGAGCTTAACACTGATAAGAAAAATCCCTCACTTCAAATGCACGCTATTCGGCCATCTTTATTCGAACATGGCAGTTAAGTGCGCCTTTGACAGTTTGCAATATCTTGCACATATCGGTTGAACCGTAATTATGGTCCACTAGCAAGCTTATCACGCGCAGGTTTCTATACGGCCGCCAGTATAATACCGTATGCAATTGGAGGAATGAGGGAAAATAAAGTCCAAAATATTGCGTCTTCACACGCCACTATAAGCCGAAGGATATTTATGTGCCTCAACGTACTTAGACCTCTGAATTTCAATACTGGAAAATTACTGTCCTGAAATATTCTTTTAAAATATATTTTTTTCTCATTTCCTCCTTACATATTTTTATGTATCATTTTACTGTTTATGTTTATAAAATGTTACTATTTAGGGATGGACGCTAGACGACTTTTTTGCGAGACGAGACAGAGATTTACAGCTTTTTTTCGAGACGAGACACACATTTTTAACATTACGATATAGGGATTTTTGCGAGACGAGACAAGCTATTAGGCTATTTTGCGAGACACGAGACGCATATTTTTCGTCTCGCGTCCATCCCTATTACTATTAATCATTTTGCCTTCTAAAGCTTTGTGATATTACTACTACTACTAATATTAATAAAATGTAAAATAACATTACTAACATTTTAAAAAATAGTTGCAAGAAATCGAATACGAAATTAATTTAGCTGACCAACATTTTATTAACAAAAAGCACTCAAAAATAAACTTGTGTATAGATGAAATTAATAAAACTTTGTATAATAACACACATAAAATAATGTAACCACTGTGTGTTGACTGATGAAGAAGGCTGATTTTTTTTTTCCGGACGAAACCATCGTATAGTTAGCCAAGTACCATTTTATGTGTGTTATTATACAAAGTTTTATTTATCTAAACTTTTTATTAGTTAAGTATACATAAAAGTTGCATTAAAAATACCTTTTTAACAATATGATTGAGATTGAGTCTCTGATGATACAAATAATGAAACTTGGCTCAATGTCCGACATTTACAGTCTTACATGAGCTTCTGCATTTAATTTGCTTCTTCAATAATCTTTCACGTAAGTGCATTTTAAAATTTACGCCTTTAAGCAAATAAATATTCGTTTCGCATCACATTTAGGTACATTCATTAATACATTTACTGTAATTACGCATACCGCCAGTTGGAAGTATGTTCAGTAGGACATATTTGTCATATTTTGAAGTTAAATGGTTTGATGCCTTACAATGTCCATGCAGCATTGATTTTTTTTTAATTTGAAGATAGACAGTTTGATGGCTTACAATATCCGTGCAGTAGGAGATGTTTATCAAAATTTGAAGGTCAGTGGTTTGATGACTTATAATGCAGATGTGACTGCAATATAAATCTTCAAAAAATGTCGGATGTTTTGAAACAGAATATTAGATAGTTATATACAAAACGATGTCAAAATACCTCAACCTTTTAGAGTTGCCTTCACATTTGTTATATTTTAACTTTAAGACATCTCTGAGAAATTTAGAAATCTCTGAACTTTCATGACTTCAAATTTTCCTTTGAGTTTCGTCAGAAATTTCTTCATTTGGAAATCAGAAAAATATCTGCATAACACAGTATAAGATTCTCGCAGGTCCAGAGTCATGAATTTTTGCCCTAATTTTTGGCTTTGAATGTTAATATATATATATATATATATGAAAAAATAGCTTATATAAAGTTCTTTCAACTAGAGTATTATTTTTTTCAAAACCTCTACTAATTTTACCTAAAATTTAAAGATATCTTACTAAGCTTAAATTAGATTATATGTTTGTAAATTTAGAAATGAATCTGGTATTTTCTTTTTATGTTTGATTATGTGCTTTATATGAAGAATATTTCATTAGGACTTCCATTTAAACAGGAAAGTTAAAAAAGTAAAATAAAATGAGATTTTAAATTCAATATTCCTTCCCACATATTTCCCTCATAATAAACAAACTTTTAAAAGAAATCGCTTTTGCGCATAATAATTTTAAATTATATCAGATATATAAAATTACATGAGCGCAAACGATGGAAATAAAGGACTTATTAAAATGGAATAAGCTTATATGAACCATTTCTTAATATTTTTTAAAAATAGAAATTAATGTTTAAAATATAACCTTGGTTTATGGACGTTCAAAACTTTATTTTTAATTGCTATTTGCATACAGAAAATTCAAATCAAAATCCATCATGCACTTAAAAAATAACGCCATACCTAGAGCGAATCGTGCAAGAAAAATAAATTTAAAGCACGTACGAACTGTTCCAACTGTTACAGAAATTTTGCAATAGTTCTAAACTGGAAGATAAGCAAAAGCAACTAAAACAATTAGTAAGCATTTATAAAAGCCGATTATAATTAAACGTCCCCTACAAACAAGCTTCTACATGCTAAAATGATAGAACGGATTGTAAACAAATTTGGTATATAGACTAGGCATGAGATGCGTTGAAGGAAATTTGTGTGTTCAAAGCTTAAAAGACCTGTTCACTAGATGGCGTTTTGCAAGAAAAAGCACGAAATTTATCAATGAAAATGGATAATTCAAACTGTAAAAAAAAATTCAACATTCAATTAATATTTCTTGAACATTTATTAGCTAATTTGGGTTATTTTAGAACTAATTTCACAACCTAAGAACCGGCTACATTAAAAAAAAAGTTTTAAACTGACAGAAAAAAACTGTCAGCCCGGACGCCAGTTTATTTCCGTAAATTCTACAGAAGCCTTCCGTATTTTTTCTGTATACGGAAAATTTCTGTAAAATAAAAAGAATCTGTAAAATTTATAGAAGACTTCTGTAAAAAAAGAAAGAAAAAATAGAAATAAACTGGCGTCCTGACTGACAGTTTTATCTGTAAATTTGACGCATTTTTTATGCAGTGTAGTGTATTATTTTTAATTAAACTTTGAAAAAAAAAACCTTTCATCGCATATCGTATATGAAATTGCATGACAATATTCTCACACTTTTCAGCTGTAGAATGCTGTTTATGGGGTGAATTTAATAGTAAATACTCCGCATATTGAAGATAAAATATCCAATATCTTACGATAAATTTTGAACTTCTGATGCACACCTTTAAGATTTACATTTTTGAACGCTGGCAGCTGCTTGAAGCGAAAATTCTTGTAGTTAACGAATAACCTAAGAAAAGTATTGTTTTCCGACTTCTTATCGCTTCTTATAAAAGAAAAGTCTATTGAATATCGATAATGACCTACGATATTTAATGAATTATGCCCAGAATAGGGAAATGCAATTTCCGAGTCACAATGAAATTTCTTTGCCTCAGATCACTGTCAACTGACCCAGAATGAATGTTTGATTATTTTTCACCGAAGGTTCTGAAGTTTTACTCTTTTCTCAATACACTCACCTGCCAATAACGTATCTCCCAACATTATTAATGATTCACCAAAAAAGCATTTAGGGAATATAGGGAATTATTAACTTTGTTAAGATACCCTCTTTTTAGTTTAGCTGAGTGTGGTAATTGGGTATCACAAGCAATTTGAATGTCAGTGAAAGGGCGAAAAATTCCAAAGCATCTGTAAAGTGTTTGTATTAGCTCATTATTGTTGATTAATTGTTATACGGATGAGGAATATTATTTTAAGAGTAGCTAAATATTTGAATTTGACTTGATTATCACTTTTTATCTCTCTTTAATGCAATGTCGTCTGTTGAAGTAAAATATTATTTTGATACGATTTTATATTCTAACTCCACATAAACCAAATATTTTAGCATACAAAATGTACTAGTCTAGCATGTTTTTGAGCTCTATGTAAAGTTTTTAAGATAAACCTTTGTGTTTAGTGCATTTTCAACATTATAAAAAAATATAACATGATAACCTATTGTATTTATCGACCATGCTATTTATTTATACATTTATTCGTGGATTTACAGTTTTAGTGAAGCGGGGAAATCATTATTTAAAATTATTTTAACTAAAAAGTTTAACCAAATTTTGAACAATTCCTGGGAAAGTTTTGTTTTACAGACAATATCAGTTCTTAGATTCGCTTTTAGAGTGCTTAGTGTTTCGACAATAGCTGTGTCAAAAAAAAAAAAAAAAAAAAAAAAAAAAAAAAAAAAATCTTCAGCTCTGTAGCACGTGGTAGACGATTCAATCGACCCCCATGTTTCTGGTAGATAAATCCAGCAATGCCACCAGCCGCAATTTTTCAGTTTTGTGACAATTTAGGCAGCCTACACGTTGTTCAACTATATTGATGCATTTTCATCACATCCTCCAGTCATTAGAAAACGCTACTTCGAATAAATATAATCCTAACATAAACTCAAGAAATAATCGATAATTTTCAAAGGAAATTCTGTGCTAAAAAAGTAAAGCCTTTTCTGGTAAGTATGTCACACTCAAGCATTTCATTAGTTTTGCTTGAATAAAAACAATCAAAATGCCAGAGCTGGTTGTTCTACGCAACCAGGACGGCGGTGCTTGTAAAAAAGGTTGAACTTTTGCAAATAAACGTCTTCTTTGATGAAACCTATTTTTCATATTCTTACTATGAAATAGATTTACACAATGTAACTGTTTATATTGACGACGCATAAAGTCTTAGTGAACATACTAAGAAGGACAAGTAGAACGGGGTTAACTTTATTTCCTCACATTAATATTAACTGGTAAATAGAGAAATAAACGACATTCGAAACAGAATGTCAGTTAACATCTTAAATCTTCATCTGCACCCTTTGTTTTCTGCGGGAAATTACTTTCTGAGCAAATACCACTTTCATCAATCACTGAATAGAATTCGTCATTTCTCTTCGTAAAATATATTGATATAACTTAAAAAGGCTTGAGACGCACAGTATTTATGTCTTATGTAGTACATCACAGTTTTTAAGCGTGTAAACATTTTCTTTTTCTTTCTATCAAGTGCCACTAGATGGAGATGGTAGAGCCGCAAAGCTCCGAAATGTCGGTTAAAAATGGTAGAAACGTAGACGGATACATGGTAACCTATCGAAGTGCTAAAAATATACGATTTTTGTGGTTAAATAAAACTTCCTCAGCAGCAATTTTCCGCCTTCTACTGGGAATCTAAACTTGTTGCTTGGCAAAGCCCGGGCGAATAAGGCCTCTGTTACACGTGGTTGCCTATAGCGTTACCGATGAAACGTATTGGAATATCCTCCCTACAGTTTAATTCCCATCTCTTCCAAATGCTCTACAATGCTTGTATATTTCTTGGATTTAGTGATAAACTTTTTGACTAAAGGACTTTTTACCTTGCTTTTTAAAAAATCTGTTTCTAAGAGGAACAGGTGTGTCTGATTGAGCAAGACTGAAAAAAACAAGAAAGGAAAAACACGTCGAAAACTAGAGGGGAGACTGGGGATATTTGATCCCCAATTTAGTTAATCATTATTTTCTCCTGCAGATTTTCAGTTTACAGAAATTTTTGACTTGAAGGATGGTACTTTTTTTCCTCTAGCAGATAATATATTTTTTATTTGAAAATAAACAGATAATTTTAGTAAAAATGATTGTTTTCGTCATTTTAATAAAGGGATCATGTATCCCTACACTAAGTGATGCATGGTCCCTTTGCAGGGTATAATTGATCCCACTCAGAAATTACATATGCTATACGTAGGTAAGCAATTTATCTGCATGTTTCAGTTTACTAAATATTTCTAAAAGCTAATAATAATTTGTTGTAGATATTATAACAATATGGGCACGAAAAATAAGATCTTAGTTTAAATTCATCTCTGCAATTTGCAATGGAAGTGTTATAAATATTTTACAATGTTTTAGATCAGTTTGTTACCTCCGATACAGTTGCCAACTATACGAATAAACTAAATATTTTTGCTTTTTATTTTGTTAAAAAAAATACAGTTTGATTAATGTATATGTTTATTGAATAGGAAAGTATAACCATAGTAATTATAAAAATTAAATTTTTTACTTCTTGGTATGCAATAACGAAATTAATTAAGAATAGTTACAATTGAATATATTGAGAGGAAAATATTGAGATATATTTGAATTCACCAGTATACTTTTAAAAAATGAAAAGAAAGCTTAGCAAATATTTCCAAATCCTGAAAAGGCAACCATGACAGTTGTTGTAGTTCTACAAGTTCCTCTCAATTAATATTTGAACGTTTGATTTAATATGTTCAGAAAACTGAATAAACTAAAATAATAATGTTCTCATTTTTCTGATCTCTTAGATCCCTGGGATCCAAGGGATTCTTGACTTACTCTTGAATAGATACCTGGGATCATGTATCCCTGAAAAGAAGGTATCAAGTACTCCCTAAATGAGTCATTTCAAAAAATTGAGCAACAAACAATCAAAGATATCTACTAAAGAAATTATTTGATTATTAAAGACAGTATATACTTTAAATTTACACTCAATTAAATTTTATCAGTTGTATATGACAGACAATACAAATATTACATTATTTACCTTCAAAAAAGTTTTCTTTGCCACATTCAAATAATCATTTCTTGAGCTAAAATAAAATAGCTTACAAGCGAAGTGTTGCCTATGTTTGTATACAAGTATAACTTCATATTGTTGAAATATTTCAAATCTCATCCTAATTGATTTTGGTATACTTTTTGATAAGCGATCATGTATCTCTGGGGATCATAAATCCCTTGTCTCCAGTACACATTTAGCGCTACTCTGAGGTCACATGTAGCTTAAAGAATTCTACGGATGCATTTAACTCACTCCCCTTTTTGCATCAAAATAGAATACATAAATATCCAATGTAGTAATCAGACAGAGAGAGAGAGAGCGACGATGTTAAATTCAGAACCAGTAATAAGTTTCAGCAACTGCCTGGCTTTTATTTGACTCTTCCATTCCCAGAAATGCATGATTTCGCGTCAGGAAACGACTGAAAAGCAGTTTCAAAAGAAACGGAGAGTTGTTATCTTTCATCAAGCCCGGAGCTTTCTGATTTCAATGCAGAATTATCAGACGCTGCTGAAGGAGGAAGAACGGAAATGAATAATTCAAACTGGATGACGTTGAATACATGACAGCTTAATTCACTTTCCAGGAATCGCAAAGAACTGAAATATTTTGAAGTCAACAAAGTGTGACAGAGTGAGGTTACGTATGCATGCATGGAAATAATTACGTAAAGGATAGTTATTCATTCGTGGCACCAATGTGAAGTAAATGGATTTTTTTTTTATTTATCGGAACAACATTAATTCATTTCTAATATAATGTCAGTGATTAAACGTATCGTATAAAAAACAGCTAAGTTGGATGAGGGGATTCATTTTAGGGTTATTGGCTGTACATAATATGTGCTGAAAAAATTGAAATTAAAAAAATCTTCAAAATTGTTTATCAGTTAGAATTTCGTCTGGAAAAGCAGCTAATTGAACAAAACGAATGACTAATCCGAAGAATTTCAACATTTATTCACTTGGGTCCTCATAGTCCCTGTTTGTGTTAATGTTGTCTAATGCAGAAAATCGAAATTTTTTCGATCGAAACAAATGTTCAGCTTGATAAGTATCATTTATTTCATCATTCATTATCATTATCATGTCTTTTTACAAAGTTTTAATTATGTTAATACTTCCTTTACTTCCATTATTTACAAGGGATTAAAAATCTATGAAATATAAAATTTCCTATAGCATATTTAATATACATATGAGAGATAAAAGAAGATTTTAAGCTTAATTTAGGTACAAGAACGAGAAAGGAAGTCCCGTTTAAAAGTGCATTCAGAATTCCCTTTTGTAAAGTTTTGTGGTTTAAATGCTAAACAAATTCCAATTAGTTTCTTATCTTACGGCGTTTTCGAAAACTGAAAGAAAAAATTTGCCCCAGAAAATAAATCACTAAGCGACTTAGCATCGACCGTTTTTCCCTTAGATGATTAATATTTATTGGGGCAAATATTTCTTTAATGCATACGGTAATAGGTAAAGAAATAAAAATGCTTTGTATTAAAGGCAAGCTAACATGTGTAAACAGACTGTAATTAAATTTACTCAAGCGGGTAATCTCGGGGCAGAATGTCGCTTGAAAGTTTAAAAGATAAGATGGTAAAAAATATTGTTTGTATCACAAATTTTGCAGATGCAAGGATTTGAAATGGGCCGTTTATCTGTAATAAAATATTTAATCCTACCGACTTGACTTTTTCCCATGATACATAATAGTGCATATTTAAATTACGAGATGTTTTAATTATATCCAATTAAAATATTAGCTATCTTCTTTAGGATAATAGCTCACTTAATTTGTAAAGTTAATTTCTAATCTGCCTGATAAGAATTCAACACTGCATTTTATGAAATTACTATTTTTAAAAAAATGCTGCCTTAGTTTTAGGGATGTATAGCAACTAGAATATTATTTAAAAAAATATACCATTATTAAACTGTATTACACATACTTCAGCTTAAAACAAATTTAAAAATCAAAATGACTAAAAATAAAAATGATTACGTATAGAGAAGTATTTTTCAATGTCGTCATCTCTAGGAAAAATGACAAACACACTCCATTTAAAACATGTATGTTTTAGGGGGCCCAGCATTTCCGAGTGGATTAGACACTGAACATGATAACCGGCTAACGTGTGAAAGTCAAAAGTTCAGGCTTACTGAGCTGCAGTCGATCTAATTATCTGGAGTTTTAGATAGCTTTCTTCAGATGTGACCTGAATACTCGTTAAAACCCCTTTACTGTCCTCCGACCAAGCCGCCCCTTCTGATAGACAGATGCCCCTCGTGTAATCTTGGTACAATACAAAAGAAAAACTACAAATCATTTATGCATATGGTGGATATTTTGTAAGTAAACAAGTCTATGTAAGAAACAAATTATATACCTTGAATTTTTAATAACAGAAAAATGCTGAAACGAGTAATGTTATGACATTAATACTTTTTTTAAGACTAGGGGCCAAGGCCACATCCATATTTTCATGTACATAATTCTTTACAGATTGGCGTACTTAGCACCACGTATTATACCATCCCGCCGCGCTGGCAAATATCCAAAGTGCACTACAACTGCTATAATGGCATAGTTAACGTCGCCAAATATTTCTACTGGTAGCAAATAATCCAGCTGGACCGAACCAGCTTTAAAATAATCTGCATTTTAATTATTTTTCATTTTCAAGATATTAGTTATTCTGTTTTGGAAAAACGAATAATCGCTAATTCTAAACTCCTGTTGTACCACTACCACTAATAAACCACTAAAAAAACCACTAATAAAACATGCTCGTGCAGTCCACACGGATATCTTGTTTCATTCGTTGGTAAGGAATTGAACTCTCTACTTCTTGACATTCAAGTCGGTAGAACTCTCACTATTCTATTGTGGTTGTCATCAGTCACTAGCGAAGTGAAGTATAATTAAATTAAAACTTACAAAATTAAACAGCTGTCCAATTACAGAAAATGCTGCCATATTAAAAAAAATATTTTAAGTAGACTTACTGGTAACAAAAAGCAACTATGTTATAGTAAGTTGAAACGTCATAAAGCAGATCTAGGCCCTTCGGGGACTGTAGCACAATTGTGATGATGACGACGAGATTTAAAATATTTGTGATAAATTTTAGAAATAGGATTCTCTAAATAGTTTCAACATTCGCACATCATATTGCCTCAAAGCATCGTGCAAGATAGGATCCTGGATAATTCGAAATTTTTGGTTCGCTCTCTAGAAACATTTTTTTATTTATCTCTTCTGTTTGAGGATTATATGTAATTCGGATTTTTGAATATTTCGAACTTTATGGCTGGTCCCTTCAACTTCGAATTTTCCAAGTTTGGCTGTACTATCGTCAGATTTATCGTAGTATATCTATTACCATAATCTCTTTAATCGACCACTTCTTCTTTGTACATAGTTTTTACATCTTATGTGCAGGATTTTTCACCAATTATCCGACTTCATGTGATTTTTGGCAATATTCCAAGTTCTGTGTTTGGCGGGGAATCTAAAAACTAAGACATTAAAAGAAGTTTACTTTACTACTTGCAATGCCCATTATAATAACAAGAAAGCACTGCACAGACTGAGGTTTAGAAAAAGCCAAAATTATTGGACGCGAAAATAAAAATTTCATTATGCATAATGCATATACCTATCTCTCTTTCTCTCTTTCTCTCTCGATATATACACTATATATATATGCAGGGTGTCCAGTACTAACGGTACCCAATGGCTATTTCCTAAACGGTTAGTCAGAGACACATAGTTGCAGTTGTAAAAATGCTTTAAATTGCATAATCTATTATATCAGAAGCAATTTAAGTAAATAAATGAAATCCTATAAAATTTGCAAAATTTAAACTTTTGTACGGTCCCCCGGTCCTATCAGTTATATTTAGAAGCATTTCATTTATACATTTTCACGCACGATTAAAAAAAAAAAAAAAAGAAAATTCGTCCTTCTACGACCAAAATTCACCGAGATACATTTGCTTAAAATTAGAGGACTTTTAAAGATGTAAAATAGGTCATCTGTATACAAAATAAATTTGAGAAATGTTAATGTACATAGTTTTGAGCCTTGTAATATTCATTAGCGATTTCATCAACTATTTTACGATTGTAGATTACAATAAAGAAGATTAGCGTTTAACTGTGTGTATCCATTAAATTCCTATAAAAATATAACTTACACTGAAAATCGAATTTTTTAAAGAGTTTTTTAAATGAACTGGCGTTGAGGCGTCTTCTCACTTTGAAAATTAAAAAAAAAAATCGATTTTTTTTTTTTTAAATTTTGAAAGTACATATCATCAAAATGTTATATCAAAATTTCATAAAGATCGGACGAGTCTAACTACATTTTTGGGCGACCGTTAGGTGACTACCTGAGAGCACCCGGCTGATTCCTTTGACGCCGCGCGGACGGTCCCTGTATACCTGATATATCCCTGTGATGATATCCTGTATATGATATCCCTGTATCTGGGCAGGATACTATCATAAAATTTCAACCGACAGCAACCCACAGCATACTTATTGTTCAGACTCATGGTGCAAGTACAAGAAAGCGGTTAACAACAATCAGATAGAAACTTTTAAACATCCTCCTGCTCTTGCTGAGGATGTTCAAGAGGTTTTGAAACCGATTTATGAAGATCTGACGAGGGAAGAGTTACTGGAACGATGCCTCGGAGGAAATACCCAAAATAACAACGAGTGTTTCAACAGCTGTGTCTGGGCAATGGCACCGAAACACGTTTTTACGGGAAGAAAAACCGTGAAAATTGCTTGTCAAACAGCAGCATGCATTTATAACGAAGGGCTACAACCTGTTTTAAAAATTTCGGAGGTGATGGGTGTCAAACTTGGCCCTATCGCCGCTCAATACGCCGAGAAACACGACAGTGATCGCGTACGCGTAGGGAACCGCCGCAGCTCTAATGCTTCAAAAGAGACTAGGTCGAGACGAAGGGAAGCTATTTTGGACGAGCACAACTTCTACGAAGAATCGGAAGGACCATTGTATGGAGCAGGCATCGCTGATTAACCCGAGGTAAGGTTTTTTCATGATTTTTCTGCAACAAAAACTTTAAACGCGTTTATCTCAAAACAAGGTGTTTCAGTGCCTTGTTGATGAAACTATCAGGCCGATTGTCATGAAATTTGAATGACATATTCTTCATAGTTATGGCTATAGTGCATATCATCAGATTTTTGAAATTTTGATTTGAAGTATTTTTTTTTTACTATAAAACTGCAAAAAAACGCGTTTTTTTTACTTTTTCGAAAAACGTGCGCCATTTTGTTATTTTCGCGAATATCAAAAATCTGATGATATGCGCTAAAGCCACTGGCATACTGAATCTAAAACTGTTTTTTTTTTTTTTTTCCAGGTGACCTGTCTCGGAGATACCATCAACAAGCCACGAACATTACATTTCTACGCGGGTTTTTCGATGCTACTGTTTTATTATAATAATTGTTCAAAAAAAAAATTTTTCTTGTACTTGAAAGATGTGTTTATTATATAGGATCCATTTTATCCCATAATTGCTTGCAAAAATCCTCGAAAAAAATCGCGAAAATAGCCTATTTTCGAGGTGCCTAAAGTGAGAAGACGCCTTAAATAACTGAAAATACGAAAAAAGAGAATAAAACACTTCATTAAACATAGAATTAGTAAGTGAAACATTTTAAAGTACGAATATATGCATTTTAGAAATTTAAAATAATATTGAAAATCCTTTTAGCGTAACATTTGCTCGAAGTATAGCTTCTTTCGGCTGCAATGCAAATAAGCACCCGTGTAGAAAACTCTTTCTGTACTTAGCGTAGCATACTCGGTGTTACACATCTGCATGTCACACATAGGTACCATTTAGTAAGTCTGATGATGGATAGATTTTTTATAGAGCCTGATTATTAGTATTCTAAAATTAGTTTTGCTTCTTTCTCCGCATTATGACAGAAAATGAAATTATGACCATAACCTATAAATTAAAATTTCAATATTTACAGAATCCCTTAACGGTTTGCCGTAACGGGACATTTTTAAACGTGGAACAGGTGACTTAAGTCAAAATGTTTGCTGCTTTATAATTCGGTGAATTTATGAAGCAGCAAATAAATAGTTAATATTAATACTATCGAAAATAGTTAATGAAATTGCTAATAAATATTAGAAGGCTCAAAACCATGTACATAAATGACTGAACGAATTTTTCTCAAATTCATTTCGTATACAACCCCTATTTCGCAGCTCGAAAAGTGCTCTAACTTTAAGCATCTGTAACACGGCGAATTTTGTTAGTAGGAGAAAGATATATTTTTTTTTAATTGTGCATGAAATTCGATAAAGAAAATTTTCTAAACATGACGGATAGGACTGGGGAACCGTCTAAAAAGGTGAGTTTCGTAATTTTTATAACAGTTAATTTATTGACTTCTATTGTTTCTGATATAATAGGTTATACAAGTTAGAGCATTTTTGCAGCTGGAACTATGTGTCTCTAACGAACGGTTTAGGAAATAGTCATTGGACACCGTTAGCACTGGACACCCTGTATATATATATATATATCAGGGGCGTAGCCACGGGGGGGTTAGGGGGGTCATAACCCCCCATGAGAAATTTTTTGCCATACAAAATGCATATTCTTCACTACATTATCGCACACAAGCATACATATATATGAGTTGCAGTAGTCGTAACCCCCCCCATGAAAAATTTCTGGCTACGCCCAGGGTATATATATATATATATATATATATATATATAATGAATTCTCATATCGCAGAAGAATCTTACATTATAGCTTTTTGGAACAATATGACAGAGCTAATTTTATTTCTGATGCATCATTTTGTCGAATTTGAAAGAAAAATAAAATATAAGGAGTAAAATTGTATTGCTCTCAAGTTACAACTTACATTTTCATTGACATAAAGTGTAACAAATTCAAAATACATCAGAAAAAAGTTACCTTACGAATATATAGGCTTCTTGACACTCCATTAATTTTCCTGGAATCAGGCATTTCATAAAAGCATAATAATTGCCTTGTCATCTTGATGTAGACGTGGAAGTCTGCCAGCCGTACGCTGATATACCATGTGAAAGTTTATCGTTCAATCAATAGTAATGATACAAATGACATAGCATTCGGATTCATTATGTTATGTTATCATGAATTAGTTATTTGGTGATCTGCCGCTTTAGAAGTCAATGTTCTGTGTTGTATCAAAACACAAAAACAATGAAAGAGACGATGCGCGTAAGAATATACATACTTACCGTCTTTTTAACTGTAATTAAATAACATTTCTTTTAATTGCTTCCGAAGACTGAATTTATTTTATTTATTTTGCCAGTCAGCTTTATTCACAGAGTTTGGAAAAGGGTTATCAATTTAACTAATTTTCTCATACCGAAAATTAGAAATTTCCTAATGGTCCAGAACATGCATAAGAATATACATACTTATGCACTTTTTAACTGTAATTAAATAACATTTCTTTTAAATGCTTCCGAAAACTGAATTTATTTTATTTATTTTGCCAGTCAGCTTTCTTCACAGAGTTTGGAAAAGAGTTATCAGTTTAACTAATTTTCTCATACCTAAAATTAGAAATTTCCTAATGGTGCAGAACATGCATTATTCTAATGTCGGATGTTTTCTGCCGTGGTATTTGAAATATAAAAACTAATATGAAATGTTATTCAATTACAGTATGAGTACCATATAAAAAAGTCACATATTCCAAAATATAATTTATTAATTAATTCGAAATTTGATAATTAATTTTCATTTGCAACGTTCCTACGAGCACGGATTTGTTCTAAGTCAGTCGTTTTTAGAATTTATCTCAAGTAGTAGGTCATACTAGGTCCGCATGGCATATCGCTCATGCAGTGTTGTGTTGAGCGAATTTCGTGTAGTTATCTCTACCTCAAGTTAAATTTTTTCGGTGATTATTCCTCGATGGTATGCCCGTTTCGGATTTTATTTTTTTTAAGTAATCAAGCACACTTGACCAAAACTTGACCAATGTCATAGGTTCAACGAGCGTGCGGAGAGAGTAATTGAAAAATAGAATAATACTTCTAATATCTCCATTGAAGTTTAATGACAGCAGGTTTTTCGGTGATTATTAATCCACCATGGCCAACCCGATTGGATTGATTTCATATTTATTCCTTGCCACCATTGGTACCTATAATCATGCCAAATTTGATCTACATCGGTCAAGCGGTTTAGGAAGAGAAACGTTACATGAAATGCCATGTAGTGTAACAGCTTCGCTCAATTCGCTCCGTTCATTAGGAAAATCTTGAGTTGTGAATGTTTGCAAATCTAGTACCAGTACGAACCTCGTAATTAAGATTGTTCTTTTTAAATTTTAGCAAAATTAAAACATGGAACAAAAATTAGAAACAAGACAATAATCAAATGAATCTTAATAAGAGGAAAATGAAAATACGGACCTGGATATTGGATGTAGGACGAACGAAATTTGGTTGCAAGATGATGCTGTGAGTCGCATTCTTTAAGTTCATGTTGCGCGCATGCGCGCGTTAGTCGTGCGCATCATATTCACAAATATCAGTTCCCGATGAAGACAACCGTAGGCACTGGGCAGAAGAAAAAACTGGTCCCCTTGCAATAACCTTCCCCTTCAAAAAAAAACAAGCAGTTTATGATTGGTTTATACTGAAAGTTTTAAATAACTTACCCCTTCCAAACATAAATTTTGTTTTAAGTAATCTGAAATAAACGAATATAGTTGTGTGATGACAAAGAAACAAATTGTTAAACGTTACATCGAAATGCTGTATCACAGTTTCTAATATGTACGGACTACAACCACTTTATGTAAACAGTCGTTTTTCTAAATATTTCTTAAAATAACAAATAATTCAAATATTTTGCTAATTTTACCATTAAAAATATACTCTTTACAAAATGTAATTAGTTATTTTCCTACATATTCGTATGCTATATAGACTATAGAACATTTTGAAAAATTAAACATAAGTTTAAATTAATTTATACAAATGTAAATTTGAATTATTTTCATTGCTAATACTTCATAATTAAAAAGACGTATAACTTTTGAAATTTTTTTATCCTTTGTAATTTTATTGAAAAATTATAAAAGTGTAAGAAGAAAGATTTTTAGGGTCTAAAATATGTGGGCCCTGGGCAGTTGCCCTGTTTGCCCTGATATTGCGCTGACCGCTAAGTCACGCTAGAGGGCGTCTCAGTAGTAAAGATAATCATTAAAACGGAATCGAGTATTTTCTTTTGAGAAGCTGAAGCTATTTCGCCGTCTGCCAAGAGTTGATGATCGTCTTACATCCGTGATTGCAAAAGAACATTATGCCTCTTGCAAAGGTTTCTTGATTTGCGGGTGTTTTCCCTCTCAAAATTATCCTGTTAAAGCGTAACATAAATTGATCTCCTAATCTTGGGAATGGCGCTCTAACTGCTAAACACTTCGAATAAAATTGAAAACTATTTAGATTTAACTTGGGTTTTGTAAGAAAAAGAAATAAAATAAAAATTCTTGATTATGTTTATGAAATCTATTATGTACGCCAGATCTAATTAGTGTATCGCTTCTTATTGTTTTTCAAAAATAAATGGAGGTTGGGAGGGGTTGGCTATTTTGGTTGCGTTTGGAGGTTGGGACAGGAGGGTATTTTATTTTATTTTTTCTTTCAAATAAAATATAAATTTTTTATTATAAAAAATGGTTCTGTTGTTTTTATTTGTGCATCAATTATCATTACAGATGTTATAGTGTGATAGATGTTAATTTATATACTCCAACTACTCCCTGTAATTATTAGTTTTAATATACGTAGTAAGCATAGTATGGTTAAAGAATGTTTTTGAATTCTATATCGATTTTTTTTATTTTAGTGAATTACTAATTTTTTTCAGAAATAACTGCTAAGACTATTGATTCTAAATCAATGGTCTTAGAAACACAATAAGTTCAACTAGTTTTATTTTTCTCGTTTTGGCATCATGTGGCGACTCTCTCAGAGCGAGTAATTGATAAATAGAGTAATTCTTCTAATATCTCCATTGAAAGTTGGAGAGCCGCCACATGTGAAGCCGGTTCGTTTCCCTTAGCATGTTTTTTGTAGCGGAAATCCGGGCCCAAGTGCATTCCCGAACCTTTTTCTAAGAGACTTACCAAAATCCTTGCTACTTTTGTCTTTATATTTACAATTACCTGTGATTGTCCGCCGGTGATATTTGCAGTCATTTAAATATTTCCAATTTCCATTTCAAATAATCTTGTTTTTTTGGGCTTCCCATTGCACACAGGTGACCGGCCCAATATATTGCTGTTTACATGGAGGCATGACGGTATGCTTTAGTCGTTAGTTTATTTCACTTTTGTATATGAGAGTACATAGCGCAACAAATTGGTGATCTGTGTGAAAGAATAACAGATGTTTTCAATAATGTAGATAGTACCATGTTGAATAGAATGTGGCAGGAACTGGATTATCGGACTGATGTATGCCATGAAGCCAAGGGTTCACTATTAGAACACTTGTACGGAAAGTAAATCTTGAATTGCTTCTTTATTCTTTTAAGTGTTCTTTTCTGCTGTTTTCGTCATTGACCATTTTTTGTTGTACAGCCACAGGCTTGGATATAGGACAATCGTGTACTAGTATCAGACGGAAATAGTGACAGCTGCTCAAGAGAAATAGTGACAGCTGCTCAAAGGAAAAGTACCGCTTTTCAATAATTAGCTACATGAGCTCCCTCTAGCCACGAATCATGATACAATCTTTTTTAACACTACATGCGCGCAGCATAAAATTAATGATTATACAACTACCAGCTCCATCTTAAAGACAAATTAAAATTTGCTCTTTTAGAATACTTCTTTGATAGTCCAAATCCGTGAATTTAGCGCTTCAAAACCCCGCATGGAATTATGAATAACCCTGTATTTAGCCGAAGCTCACATAAAATACTTCCTTTATTTTTATTCTGTTTTAATGTTAGTTAAAAAGAAATAATTTGTCTATTCACTTTGACTGCTTTGGTGAAAAGTTCATGAAATGCATTTTTCAAAGAAATATTATTTAAACATAAAAATGGAGAATGACAAATGTAGGGTGTTTTTAAGTTGAAAAATGATCACAGAAAATTTCATGCAGTGCCATTTTGAGTAGTATGTGGCAGGAAACTGGACTATCTTATAGATATATGACATGTGGCCAGGGGTTGACACAAATAAAACTTGCAAAATATTTGAATAAAACTTGAACGGTTTCTGTATTCTTTTAAATGTTCTTTTCTGATGAGTTCTTCATTGTTCTTTTTTTTGTACTATAGCCACGGACTGGGATATAGGTAGATCGTCTACTTGTGTCAGATAGACGAAATGGTGTTAGCTTCCTCTAAGCTCCCTCTAGCGACGAATCATGATGCAATCTGCTATTAATGAATCTGCTATTCTGCATGATGCAATCTGCATGATGCATTCTGCATGATGCAATCTGCTATTATGTAGCGAACAATAAGTACGCTACATAAACGTGATGATGATGCGATTCACAGCGTCATCTTAAGACAAATTAAGTTTAGCTCTTTTAGAATCCGTCGCTAATAGTCCAATACTAAATCCATGGCTGTAGCGCTCATCCGGAGGAAAGGTCCGTTCCACACCCTCCGCATTTTGATCGGCTACGCACATGCGAGAAATAATTACTTCCATTCTTCTTTCCCGTCTACTAATATTAGTTAAAAAGCAATGATGTGTGCTTTCAGTTCAACTGTTTTGGTAAAAAGTACATAAAAGGAATTGTTTAAAGAAATATTATTTAAACATAAAAATTGAGTGTGAAGTATCGTTTAGACAAATTTCCGGTGTTTCAAATGCAAAAATCATCATAGAAAATCTCTTTAGATATGGAAGTGAGTAATGGAGGAAAAAGACAAATATGTAGAAGTTGTTAAAGGAGCATATTTCTTGTGAAGAAAGAAAAAAATAATAATGTAAAATAAGGAACAATAAGTAAGTTACACAGTACTTAAGCAGTAAAATGTCTGTCTTTAAGTGAATACTTTTTAAAAATGAATCAGCTTAAAATCATTACTTTTAACATTTAAAAGAATATTTCCTTAGAAAAACCCTTTTGAGTTACTTCTAGGAATACATTCAAACACCTTTTAATAATACTAAAAATAAGATTACCTTTAATGTTTTCCCCTAATTCTTATAATTTGTAAAATATTTTTTCTCGTGCGTTTTTTTTTAAATTCATTTTATCAAATAGAGCAACGCACCACGGAATTTCATGTTAAACATAAATTTTTAAAACATTTTTCAGCTTGAGTAAACTTTCTTTTTACCACAAAGTATATAAAAACAAATTGCATCATAGCACCACATTACATCCTATCCATTAATTAATCTTCACTAAGAATAATAGTTTTTTATAAGGCACTTTATATATTTAAATTGAGGCAAACATAGTTTTAGGCTATCAAGAGACATGTTTGCTTAAATGTTTTTTTTTTTAAAGTTGCATTTTAAGAAGGAAAAAACATATGGCAAAGTAACATGTTTTTAACAGAAAAAAAACTTAAAAAATGTATTGAGAAAATGATTTTAAAATATATATTTTCTATAGCTAAAAGTAGATGTGCGTCACGGAGAAATCTGTCGTAGCAGAGTAATACATATGGATAGCTTTTACGCAACAATTTGCAATTAAAGGGCACATTGTACTTAAGGTAATATGTTCTTTTAATTCAGTGAGAAATGAAAACATGCAATTACATTTATAAAAAATTTTACCGGAAATAAATTTAGCTACTAGATTCATTCCCTGCTTATTTTTTCTATACTAAAACGTAAATATTGAGAAATATAAACTTCCGGCACAATATATTTTCCGTAGCCTGGAGTAAAAGCCATGAACTAAAATGTAGCCATTATTTTAATTTTTTTTTCATTGTTATTTTGAAACGAAGGCATGATAAAAATTTTAACTAGATGACACCGTGCATTATTCACAGAAGTTTATTTCAGAAAAAAAGTCATAATCTTTTTGTAAAATTCTATGTTGGGAAACATCCGACTTTAATACTAAGGCATTGGATTTTATGGGTGATGTGTGAAAATAATTATATCGTCCAAGAAAGTCTACCTACGAAAAAAGCATTAAAATGCCATACAAAAATAGAAAAATTCGGATTATTTTAAATAAATTACAACTGTGTGGAGAGATTATTGACAGAAACAACAATTCTAGTAATGAAATACTTGTGCCATATGTTGTTGACAGAATCTTTAGTTTAAAAGTTCAAAGTGTGATTTTTATACACTACTGGCATTTTTAAATCGCTGCACCAAGAAGACAAGACGCTGCAGACCTGACATTTAATACACGGGAAGAAGATGCTGTGATATGCAAGTGATTAACTTTTCAGCGCATTCAGACAAAACAGGTGCCGGTAGCGACACGTACAATGTGTTCACATGAGGAAATTGTACAGGCGGTTTCTTATGCACAAATTGAATTTGAACGCTGTTGTCAATTGAAAAGTTGTTGTGATGCCCCGTGTAAGAAGGGAAAATGCGTATCAGCACGTTTCTGACTTTGAGAAAGGTCGAATTGTAGCTTGCATTCAAGGCGGTCTATCCTATCGAAATATTGATGCTCGCTTCGGTCGAGATCCAATGACTGTTAGCAGAATATGGAATCGATGGGTTCGGGACGGTATTACAGAACGCCGGGTTAGATGTCAACGGCCCGCTATCACTGGCAGCCGAGAAGAATGGCATGTTGCCCGCTTGGCCTTAATGGATCGTGCAGCAACGTCACGAGCAATGAATCAAGAAATGGGGTCGTTTGCACGACAACAAGTGTCTGCACGAACAGTTCGACGACATTTGTAGCAGCATAGACTCTCAGCTCGGAGACCATGGCTGCGGCTACCCTTGACGTTGCATAACATGCGGGAGTGCCTCCAATGGTATAATCAACGACGAACCCGGGTGCAGGAATGGCGACATGTCATTTTTTCAGATGAATTCGGGTTCAGTTTAATGCATCGTGATGGTCACATCCGTGTTTGGCGGCATCGGGGTGAACGGACATTGGTAGCCTGCATTCGTCATTGCCATATTGCCCCAACACCTGGCTTGATGGTATGGGGTGCTATTGGATACATGTCTCGGTCACGTCTTGTTAGCATTGACGGCACTTTGACCAGTGGACGTTACATTTCTGATGTGGCTCTACCCTTTATTTGAGCCCTGAGAAACTCTTCGTTTCAGCTGGACAATGCACGACCGCATGCTGCCAATATTGTACTGACCTTCCTTGATACGGGAAAAAGGTTCGGTTGCTGCCCTTCCTAGCACAGTCTCCAAATCTCTCACCAATAGGAAACGTCTTGTCAATGGTTGCCGAGTGACTTGCTCGTCACCATACGCCAGTTACTAAAGTTGATGAACTGTGGCATCGTGTTGAAGATGCATGGGCATCTGTACCTGTACATGCCTTCCAATCTCTGTTTGACTCAATACCCAGGCCTATAAGTGCTGTTATCACTGCCAGAGGTGGATGTTCTGGGTACTGATTTCTCAGGATCTATGCACCCAAATTTCTTGAAATTTTAATCATGTGTAATTTCTAGTATGTACTTGACAAAAAAATATCATTTTGTTATCTACATTTCTTCCTGGTGTAGCAATTTTAATGGCCAGTAGTGTATTCGAGAAATCATAAAATAACTTCCTTTCAATAATAACCTCGAAAATTCCTTAAATTTCACTATTTTCTGTCCTTGTTTATTAATTTATATAAAGTGTGGATCTAAAATGCTAGATTTCTTTTGAAAACATTTTGAATGAGAAAAAGCGACTGAAGTTGTTGTAGTTTTCAAAAAAGAAAAATTCGTAAAAAGAACCTACGATGTTTTTTATTTGTTTTTATAAAGATATTTTTACTTTTATGAATTTACTAGCTGAAGTACCCGTTCTTCGCACGGGAATGAATGGACTTTTTGATATTACGATTTGTGGTGATTACTATTCATTGTAATAAACAGATATAGCAAAATTGATATCGCGTTATATTGTGTTCAATAATCATGCATACCGAATTTCAAGGCAATCGTTTGTACGGTGCAGAAGGCGATGCGACGTAGCGCAATCTAGGGGCGAGTTTTAGCAAAACGGATACGGCGAAAATATTTTTCGCATTCAGATATCAATGTATACGAATTTTCATGACGATCGGCTGAATAGTCCTGAAATTCATGTGTGGACGCAACATCGAGTGGCAAGTTATAGGAAAATGGATAGCGCCAAACTCATCCCCGTGTTCAAATATCTATGTATACCTATTTTCATAGCAATCAGTTACCATCTAGTGGTCAGTTAACCATCTAGTGATTAATTAAGGTAATGATTTGTTACAGCGCCGTCAAGTGGCGAGTTGTAGCAAAATAGATAACGCCAAAATATTCTCATTGTTGAAATAGCTATGTATACTGATTTTCATAGCGACCGTTTGAATGGTCAGGAATTTGGCCTGCTGCAGGGTCATCTAGTGCCGAGTTAAAACAATAATGCATTGCAGTGCCATCTAATGGTGAGTAACATCAAAAGGAACACAGTTAGAATATATTTTTTGTGCTCAAATGTGTAAGTATAAAAAATTTCATGCCGATCAGTCGAACGGTATAGAGGTTGATGCGTTGCAGTGCCATTTAACGGCAAGTTACAGCAAAATGGATACTGAAAAATATTCTCCGTGTTCTAATATCCGCGTATACCAAATTTCATCGAAATGGGTTGGACGATATTCGCATAGCAAACGGCTAAACGGAATAGAATTCGACGTTCTGCTGCGCCACCTAGTGGCAAGTTAGAGGAAAACGTATAGCATAAAAACCTTCTCCATGATAAAAGACTTAGGTGAACCAAATTTCATGGTGATTGGTGAAACGGTGCTGAGTTTTTCAACCTCCTACACACATACCAACATTCATTTCTATCTATCACCAGTCTTATTATATATACCAGTCTCAAGTAAAATCCAGTTTCAAATCTAAGCCTCGCCAAAGTGCCAGCATACGCCATTTTGCAAGAGTTTTTTCAGGGAATCATTCGAAGCATTGACTTAGCAGCAATCAAAATGGGAAATGGTTCGATCGCCAGACATTTTTTTGAAAAGTGGAATCCCTTAATACAGCCTCATTTTTTAAATTATCAACTACAACATGTTTTATTCATCGTTACCTCGATGTACTAAATGCGAAGATTTCAATTTTCTAAAATTTGACGGATTCCCCCCCAAGTTAAATCAATGTACTCAATTGGCGAGAATTCTGAAGCTACATCGCTTGAAATGCCCTAATAACTGCATTATTTCTGCACGGATAGTTAAAATTTAATGCTGTATTCTAAGAAAACCTATACACTTGTTTTCAAAAATGCTATTCCCTTAAGCTCTCAGTAAATTGCGCCAAAAAGCCTAAAACTGTGCAAACCGCTAGAACTCACTTTCTAAAAATCGGCCTATCAGCCATTTTATTTTTCGCCAAACTAAAAAAATTTACATATTAGTCTCGGAAATCTTCGATCCTCATTGTTTTGCGTATAAAACATTTCATTCCTGCTCTCATTTCTTATGCGCACACGATATTATAATTAAAAAAATAACCTTACAAATATAAACTAAAAAAATCATTATTATTCTTTTATTTTTACTTTAAGAATTTAAAACATTTTATTCGGCAAAATCGCCACACATGGCAACCAAGATGCTTATTTCACACTTTCACTACAGGGGTTACAATTACATAAAGCTTTCTGCGTGGAGAACATAAAAAATCTCTTAAATTCCGGGAACGGGTGGACTTTCAAAGTTTTAAAGTGGACTATCATTTATTCTATATTATTTTACATATATCTGTGTAAAATTTCAGGCTGACAGGTCCATTTTTGTGGAATTGTATACTACCCAAATCAACAAATTGACAAACAGAATTTCATTTTTATTTATAAGATAACCTACGCTTGTTTTTAAAAATACCCTCTCATTAAATTGCGCCAAGCGCTAGAATCATAGAAAATCTGACACACTTTCAGATTTTAAATACGCACTAAAGTGCTATATATAAAAAGAGTTATAATCCATAGGTCTTCCCTATTTTCGTTCCTTATTTTATTAAGTTGGAAAGTGTATCATTATTCATGAGTGTGATTAAACAAAATTAAAACTGATATTTCTAACATCCTTTTTTCTGGATGTAATATATTAGAAATAGATGCAATAAAGCTGCTCAGAAAAATGCACAATTCCAACTGAATGAAAATTTCAAAAACTTATACGCAGGTGTATTCATAACCCAAATAGCAGACTATTAAATTACGATAAATAGCGCCAAGCGTTAGAATCCTCTTCAAAATCGCACATCAACCCCTTCTATTTTTCGCCCAATTAAAAAGTTGCACATTTATTTTCGGAAAATTTCCAAATTCTATTTTTCTTTTGAGTATAAATCATTTCATTCCCACTCTGATTTCACATGCACACGATATTTTAATTTAAAAACAACCTTACAAATAATCTAGTCAAAATAAAAAAAATCGTTATTCTTTTATTTTTACTTCAAGAGTCTGAATCATTTAATGAACTGCCGAATGTGGCAACCTAGATAAGCTTAATTGTCGCTTAATGCACTGTGGGGTTACAATTACGAAATGGCGGAAAGCAAAAATTAGCCTTTTGCGATACGTTTTTATCGATATTTCCTAAAAAAGTTCGAATTTTGAAAAAATCGCTTCGAGGTGTGTCGGGACCTGTCATGGAGAATTTCCGTTCAAAAATTGGTAGGTCTACGATCACCCGTTTGCGAACTACGCGAGACACAGACAAACAAACAGTTTACACACATTGTTTTATTAATATAGATACCAGTCTCAAATAAAATCCAGTTTCAAATCTAAGCCTCGCCAAAGTGCCAATATACGCCATTTTGCAAGAGTTTTTTCAGGGAATCATTCGAAGCATTGACTTAGCAGCAATCAAAATGGGAAATGGTGCGACCCCCAGGCATTTTTTTGAAAAGTGGAATCCCTTAATACAGCCTCATTCTTTAAATTATCAACTATAACATGTTTTATTCATCGTTACTCCGATGTACTATATGCGAAGATTTCAATTATCTGAAATTTGGCGGAATTCCCCCAACTAAAATCAATGCACTCAATTGGCGAGAATGCTGAAGATAGATCGCTTGAAATCCCTTAATAACTGCATTATTTCCGCACGGATCATTAAAATTTAACGCTGTATTCTAATAAAACCTTTGGACTTGTTTTCAAAAATCCGTTTCCTTAAGCTCTCAGTAAATTCCAAGCCGGAAACAGTGCAAACCGCTAGAACTCACTTTCTCGGCATTTGAGCCATTTTATTTTTTCGCCAAACTAAAAAATTTTAACATATTAGCCTCGGAAATCTTCAATTCTTATTGTTTTGCGTATAAAACATTTCATTCCTGCTCCGATTTCCCATGCACACGATATTATAATTTAAAAAAATAACCTTACGAATATAAACTAACAAAAAAAAAAAATCATTATTATTCTTTTATTTTTACTTTGAGAATTTAAAACATTTTATTCGGCAAAATCGCCACACATGGCAACCACGATCCTTATTTCACACTTTTTTCACTACAGGGGTTACAATTACGGAAAGGTTTTTGCGTGGAGAACATAAAAAATCTCTTAAATTCCGGGAACGGGTGGACTTTCAAAGTTTTAAAGTGGACTATCATTTATTCTATATTATTTTACATATCTGTGCAAAATTTCAGGCTGATAGGTCCATTTTTGTGGATTTGTATACGAATCAAATCCACAAACAAACAAACAAATAAACAAACAAACAAACAAACAAACAAACAAACAGAATTTCATTTTTATTTATAAGGATTTTCTCACATCTAGTATAAAAAACTTTTATAAGCGATTATCATATTTTCATTTAAAATTAATTTATTCAAAGGAATTTATTTAATGTCTGATTTTTGAGAAAATCGAGACAGAAGTTTAGGATGTAAATTGTTCCAACTTAATGTGCACCAAACCAAATTAACCATATTTTTTATAACAACTAAAATTGTCGTGAGCATGTACTTCAATGATGCTTCATTATGTGAACAGATCATATTGCGGTAAAAACAGTTTAAATCATCTTACTATAGTATATTCTACGAATAAACAATATCAAATATCCATTATTCAAAAATGCATGAGATAGCCGAAAAAAATTATTTAAATGCGAGTTTTCAACTTAATATTATAAATAAATGTTTATTACCCCCCGTTTAGCCTGTGTAAGCCACTAAATGTTCATCATCCTCTTTCGGCAATATTACGATGAAAAACATCTCTCGCAAATCTCTGTTCGTGGACAATATGTGTTTTCTAAATAATGAGACCTCTTTACAAATGCTCATAAAAATATCCACATATACATGGAATCCAAACTTTATAAATCTTTGCAATTCTGTTTTATTCGTGGTAAAATATATCTTCTGTTAAGCAAAACAAACACTACATTATTTTGACTGGAATAACATTTTATGCATAAGCCTTCCTTATTTTTTTTTCCAACTCATGCTTTTATTTAGAAATGGAAACAATGATGTTTCATGCACCTGACCTCCTACTGAAAATGGAAATCTTATTCAGAAGTATTACGCAAATGTTCTTTCGAATAAAAAGATTCAAATTTGAGTCTAATTTACCAGATGTATGTATGTAAATGCGAGGGTTTCCGTATGCATCTAAGTAATGCAGAGGAACAAATATCTTAAGCCTCCATATTTTTCAATCCAATACTCATATTCCCTCCCCACCTCTCTCTCTCTAAATATATATATACATATTATGTTAAAGCAATTATATTTTAAACCGTAAGTGGTCGAAACATAGTTTCAATTAGAAAATTTCATCAAATAAAGATAGCTTTCAGTTATGGTAATTTTTTAGAAGGGGCTGTATGTACATATATATATAACTAACAAGTAAAACACAAAACATACTACAAATAAGACATATCTCGCATAAAAATATAACAGCTATTAGCAAGAATTAGAAACCAGATTTTGAAGCCAAATAAAGTGCAAGAATTATTGTGATAATATAATGGAACGGAAATTATAACCACTGTCACCATCGTCAGGGGCCACAAACAGTGGATTATAATTTACAGCAAACCAAATAGTAGGGTTTCGGTTGTGTGGCATATCAGAAGAGATATTAACTCCACACATCTGGGCCCTACCCTACTATATAAAGGAAAGAAGAAATCAAAAAGATAACAAAAATTAGAAATAGGAATTATAATTTTACATACCAGACCTTGAGCACATGGAACTTTCATTTGAACAAATATGTGTTGCCAATGCTAAGAATTGTAAAAAGTGAAAAATGGTGTTGCCACTAAATAAAAGTGTAAAAGTGGAAAGAAGAAAGCATAGGAGTTGCCAAATACTAAAAGGTAATATTATTAAATTTTAAGAATATCCAGGTATATTAATATAATAAATATATATTGAATAATAATAAATTAAAATGATTGAATAAAATAAATAGTATAGCAAAATTAAATATAACATACTGTTTATAAAATATAATGATTATTATTATTGACAAAGTAAGTATAATAAGTTATTGTATGACAGAAGATTAATCTAGTAAATAAGAAAAAAATAAAAAATAATGTTTAGGACAGAATAATCAAAATATAGGAACCCCGTTTTTTTTTTTAATGAGAAAAACTTCCTCCGCCCGACCCAACCATCCAATTACAACCTTAAAACCAAAACCCCACCCAACCTCCAGTAAATTAACAAAGACATTAGACACATCATTATCAGGAATTGTATATAATAGATTTTAGGAACTTAGTGGGATAGTTGTATTGTCTAGCTGACAGATATAGAGATTTAAAATTGGAGACTTTAAAATCATCAGAACATAGAAACTTGATTCTACAGCAGTGATTATAGATGATATTGCGAAATACAGATTTATGTAAGCAGGAGGAAAAATGAGTAAATCTATTTACTATAAAGCTAAAATCTTTACGCTTATCATATATATTGAAACTAAGGCTATTTCTAGGACTGATGGAGATACTTAGATCTAGAAAACTAACATAATTGTTAAGCATATCATTTTTAATTAATTCCAGAGCAGATGGATATTTTATGGGGAAGATAATGTTATTATTATTAGTAGTGTTTACAAGTAAGATATCATCTATATATCGTTTAAGAATGATGTGTGTATTAGTATATTCTTTTTCACAGTAATATAAGTAAAGATCTGCAAGGTAACTAGATGCTGAACCACCTTGTGGTATACCATGATTTTGTAGATATATTTTATTGTTATGTAGAATAAAATTATTATAGATAATAAATTTAGATAGACAACTGAAATAAGTTACATCAACATGGGAAGGGAGCTGAATATTGTTAACACAAGTTTCAAATAATTCATTAATTACATTGTAAAGGTCGTCAAGAGGAATATTGTTGAATAGATCTTTAAAATCATAGGTATATAAAGAGGTAATATTACTAATAGTACATATTGTATTGCGTAGATCATAACTATTTCCTATAGAGTAATCATTACGTTTTATATAATACTCATGCATAACAGACAGTATCTTTAATGAAGTTTACTTGCTACATTGCTATATGTATTACATCCTATTGCAACAGTTCGAAATTTTAATATATCAAAATACAAAATTTTATTTTTATATGCTTGCTTCGTCTCATTTACCGTCTATCTCGGTGTATTACACACACTTTCAACTTCAAAAAATAACTTCATTTCTGTGCGTGTTGTACACCGAACATAAAATGCAAAATATAAAAAAAAAATTGGTTAACAAGTCCTACATTTACTAATGTGTGTTATTCGCCAGAGCTTGTTATTCACCGGAATATAAGATTTATTTTAAAATGTTTCCGTGTGTCTATGAAAATTAATTTTAAAAGTCACATATCTCTAAGCGAAAAATCAACCGAGATATTTAACGCTCAAGTGGACGAAATAGTATTTAACGATAAATGCAAATTCTTTTTTTTTCCACTCAGAAATATGGGATTTTTTAAAATTCACTTTCTTCACAGAGCAACATTCACAGAGGAACATTCCCCCCCCCGCAATATATGTGATAGGAAAGGAGGGACCGTATAAAAATTAAATTTCGTATTTTAATATGTATGCAGCCAATAGTAAAAATATTGCCATATCTGAAAGCTACTCTTTATTTGACGAGCTTTTCTAATTAAAAGTACGTTCCGATTACTTATGGTTTAAAGGATAATCGCTGTTTAACATCTATTAAGAATCATCGAGTATTTTAACACTATTAATATTATTTAAAAGAAATGAAATATTGATCTGAACACAGAAGGCTTACATCGTTATGAAAAACAGAAAAGCATTATTACTATTAAATGAAAATGTACTTTTTGTATTTTGTCGCAGGGCATATCTGTTCAGCAATGGAGCTGATATTTTTGCACTTGACATGTGCTACGGAAAATAAAATCTATTTTGAAACAAAACAACATATGACAGAGATTGACAGTTTTAAAATGTGTTGGGCAGCATTTTTTTCACTTTCTTATCCAAAATAATATACCAAAGTGTTTGCTCAAACTTACAGTATTTCATAACTGTGCTAGCAAAGATAAATTCGGCTCTAAGGCTAATTAAGGTCATTTATAGAAAAACTAAAAATGCGCTTTTAAAAGGAGTTCTTGGTGCAGTTTTTTAAGTAACCAATATTTCCATTTTGTTAACTTAGCTTTTAACAGGACCCTCAGACCTCCTGGAAAATGATATTGAGAAAAAATAACTATATTTTAGTTTAATAATAAACGTACTTTCCTTTTTTTATTAGTGCGGCATTAAAATTTCAATTTTCAAAACTAATTATTCGAACTAGTTAAATGTATAAAGAAATTAATGTAAGGCCGTATAGATTACTGCAAGCGTGTTCATCTATCGACCAATTGATCAGCGATCCTAACCCTTCCAAGCAAAAAAACAAATACTACTAAGGTTAAATTGATACTTAAATTTCATGAAATGGTGTTTTGTAAAATATATTGGAGCATTTCACCAACAAGATAGTTTTTCTAATGTTGGCTTACAAATAAACTTTTATGTTTTCGCATAAAGACGATGTTACCACAAAGTATAGAATTTAAGATTTTGAGGTCTCGAAGATTTTTAGAACTTGCATGATTAAAAATAAATACTGGGAAGATAGACAGTTTAATAATTCTTTATCATAAACTCTAAACCGTTCTTATTCGTAATGAACAATTCACTAAAATGCGCAGCAAGTTTCACACATAATAAATATACAATTTTTCTTTTCATGAAAAATGCCCACCTACCCCTTTCTATACGTCTACACTTCAGTCGTTGCATTGTTTTAAAGGTATCGGTAAATGTTGCATTTTACAGTCAGAATTATGTGAATATATATATTTTTTTCTTGATATCAAGCGCGATATGTTAGAACACTGTTTTGAATTCCTACCCCAGCTTACTTTGCAAATTCTGGAAAATGTCTTATCGTGTACCAATTTCCAACACACTTGTTCCAAATTTCGTATTATTAACTTGATAGGCAAAATATTGACATACGAAAAAATAAATTACAATTTGTACCCGTATAACAAACAGCCTCAATGTCCTACTCGCTAAGCTCAGTTAAATAAGAACACAGAATGTGAAGCAGCGCCGGAATGACCAGTGCTTACGAGGGGGGGAACCTCTCGGAACTTCGACGCAAATGGGAGCTGGTGCACGTGAAATCTGTCAGTAACTCCAATGTCCTCCATGTTCAAAGGATTCTTTTGGGTGTCGCCGACTTCAGGTGATAGGTCTCTAATCTATATTTTTTTTTTATAATGACAAAGGAGTTTGGCATAAAAAAACAAGAACACAAGAACAAAAAAGTATCATTTCCACATTCTTCTCCTCGCCTCCCAATAACGATCTGCACTTGTTGATCCTCGGGTAGCTCTGCAGAGAAGATGGCAGCCATCTATAACCAGCTGACTATTCCAAAGGGGGCAATAAAGATCAGGAGCCAGGTTGATCCTGTTCAAGGGTCAATCTAAAATTTTCATAAAAGTAGGAAACACCTAGCAAAGTCAGACTTCCAGCCACTGGGGATCATATAAAGGAAGCAGTCAATTTCGCCCATCGCCGTGCTATATGAAGGATCTGACATCGCTTTGCGGTTGCCAGGGGGCATAAGATACAACAACAACGACAACAACAAACAGTTGCGAGATTTTCGAAAGCTTTTTCAGTAAAATTGCATAAGAAATCCTTAAGTATGAATTTTACTTAAATACCGTCTGTATAAGAGAAATTACTTTTTCACATCCCATATGCTATCCAGTATACAACTTTGGTTAGAAAACTAAAACTCAATAACTGTGTAGTAATAAAGCATTCATAGCAAGGCTAACTAGTACGGTATCATAAAATGTTAATATCAACCTCTTGCAGTAAAGTATACCCGAAATGATCATATATTTAATGCATTTTATGCCTTAGGAATAAAATGAGGTAAATATATAAGTTTTTACAAAATCTTACCACAAAAAAGCGACTTGAATTATTTTGCATATCTGAATTCGTTTGCATTTTTCGAAATTTATTTATACTTCTTTCCTTTCTTTTCCCAAGAGTACGGTATCTACTTTCCGTAAAGCGAACAGAATCTTCCCTGTGCACCTGACCTCATATTTGAAATGGAATTCCTTATTCTAAAGTGTACCGGCTTTTTCAGAATACTTCAAAAATTCTTTAATTCCTTAGATGTGCATGTAAATGGTGTCATTCGACAGTGTTTTAAGATTGCTTCCAGGTCAGATTTTTTTTTTTTTTTTTTTTTTTTTTTTTACGTTGAGAGCTACTGGTGTGCAGATATTAGCATTATTGATTCAGGTAAAGCTGCACGAGTGGAGGGATGGATGGATTAAATGGAGGACTTTTTCAGGTTTTCTAACGAATTTTCACGTTAGATATGAAGCAAACCGTCCGAAACTCCAGAAGGTTAGATCGATAACCTTGAAGCAGGCCAGAACTATTTAGATCTTTATATGAAGAAGAAGTTTCCAACCACTCATTGCTGTAACAATTCCGATCCATCCTGGCCCCCTTTACCACTCCCTTATAATTCTTTTTACAAAACTTTTGAATCACCCTGTATATTAAATGCATGAAATATTCACTGCACAATTCGGGAGTGAAAAATGCTGAGTCTCCTTTCATAATTTATTCTTACACAGGCCGTGAGAAGAGATGTTTCACTAAAAGGAAGTTAACAGCAGGACACTCTTTGCGGTTATCTTAGCATTTATTAACACATCATAGAAAACGTAGAATACTATAAAATATAGTTTTCCCGTGGTGGCTGACAGAGCCCCCAAAAGAGAGTCTTTTAATAGGCAAGAGCAATTGTCAATCTGTGACGACAAACATGAGCCAAGAGAGAGGTAACGGGGGAAAAAATTCACCAAAGGGCAGGCCAAACAAAGCGCCAAAAGTTGTGACGCCAGAGACGTATTAACATATTTTTATACATTTATTTTTGAATCCAGACGCGCCAGCAAGCGAAAGGTGTAAATTGGCTGCCTTGACCTAACAGAAAAGTGGCGTAGGGTAAGAAAATGTATTAATCTGTAAATAACAGACCAGCGTAGCCACAGAATACTCTAGGCTTTACAATTGCAAAAGTGTAAAACAAATATGAAAACGGAAGATCGCTTAAAGTAACGCAGGAGCAAAACTAAAGCTTTACAGGCGAAACGAAGAAAATACGAATAGAAAGTGCAAGGAATAAATTTTGAATGCGGATTAAATTTAAAAATAATTAACATTTTAAGTAATTAAGAATTAAAATAAGATATGTGATGATCTACATCACACTTTCTTCTGGTTAAATTCCAATAATAATAATAATAATAATAATAATAAAAGTTATAAAATATAATAATGACGTAAGTAATCGTCAGATTTTTGCAATATTTGGTTTCAGACAATTATGTTCTTAATTAGATTCAGTTTATGATATGAATATGATCGTTCATCTATTCCAATCTATGGCAGTCACCAAACACGTCTGTCGACTACCTAATCTTTTAAGAGTCAACTTTGAGGATTTGGATGTGAAAATGAAGCGTTGTAAATAAAAATTCTATTTGAGAACCAAATTTTAATGGCATTACCCTTTTTAATACTATGCACAGCTGCGGAAAAAATAAGTCCCACTTGTACTTTTTTCGGTCGTCGTTCGTCGTACAGCAAACTTACAAATACGAATCGTTTACGATTGACGTACACTTTAATTTGCTATGCATAAAAATTGCATAAGGGGCCATCTACATATTAAAATTCGTACCAACTTTTATTTTTCCTATAGCAACCTATAAATTTTACTTCATATTTCAAAAATTTAGCTCATTTTAACCCTGGATACCAATTTTCAATAAATTTGAACTGAAATTGAGTGAGTTATGAGCACCCAAAATCCCCCTCCCCTATGTTAAAATATTTTTTCATACTTTAATTCATATCTCGTATAATATCGATAATAAGAAGCTGACTTTTATTCGTACTATTAGAACTAAACGACCCAAACATAATTTACTATTATTATAGTTTTTAATAAAATATTAATATGAATTATGAATTATTAAATTAATATTCAAAAAAATTATGAATAGCAACCTAGCCAAATTTTGATGGAAATAGATGCAAAAAGTGATTTTACATGGCTGTGCAAAATTTCAAATTTTTACGTTCAGTAGTTTAATTTATATTAAATAAAATGTGTTATTTTCCTGTGTTAAGGGACCATATATAAATTTATGAAGTGACGATTTTTTGAAAATTGCGTAAAATAAACGTAAATTAGATTTCTTTTGTGCAAAAATACTAAAAGATAGCGATATTAAAAAAATATCAAATTTTGAACCAAATAAATTAGAGGTTTTTACCTTTTGGTGGTGATTCTATAAAGCGTCTATTGTTGCGTCCGCTCCTATATCCCTCCAAATAAAATGTTTGCCATGTATACCTGTAGAATTAGACGCAGTAGATGTATGTCTTCCAATACAGCGTCCTATTTCTGAAAAACTAACATCCTCAACATTCCAGGCTTGAATTTGACCTTTTTTTAATATTGGAAACATCAGGTCTTTGGACTTACCCAAACTTTATCAAACATTCAACAAATATTCAAAATCACGCTTTTCTGTCTAAATTTTCATTTGACTATAAATTAAAATACCGCTAAAAGTCTTATAAGACTATTGCAAATTGCAGACAATAATATTAAATGAAGAATGTGAAATAACAAACACAGTGATAATATTGGGTCGGCAAAAAAGTAATTTCGTTTTTTACATGAAATTCAAACAAATAAATTTTCAATCATGAAACCATTCTTCAAGTTCGACCTTAGCTGAGTAACACTTATGACTGTAGTCAGAAGAGCAGAGAACAGCCTCTCACTCCTGGCAACATTTCACCTGTCTAATAGAACCTCCAAGAGAAATCCTCAATAGCAATTTCAAAATTAGAAAGATTTTCAGAATCGCGAGCCGTCGTTTTGCATTTTTCCTTTAAATCATGTGTACGAACCAAGGAGGTTATGGACTCACGGGTCATTTAAACCACTGACTAAATATTCTAAATTCTACACCTGATATTCTTAGTGCAAAAAAATTAAGACTAGAAACAGTATTTTCCGTGAATATAAAATTTATTTCTTTTAACTCTCGCGAGCGAAATTAATGAAAGGCGAAAAGTTCGGAACCTACAAATAGCGTTTCTCAATTTGCAGAAAGTCCCTTAAAATCGCGCAAAAAATAAATCGCTATATCTCCGGAAATTATCGTAGAAAATTAGTGAAAATTTATATTTAGGGTAATTTGAAGTTTTTCTTTCGTTTAATAAAGTCAAAGTAGTATGTTGCCATTGAAAAAAACGAAGTTGATGCAGAATTAAATATGAAGACGGCCCCTTATGCAAATTCAATTACTAGAAAATTAAAGTATACGTTATTTGCAAACGAATGGTATACATAACTTTGCAGTCCGACGAATAATGGCCAAATAAAGAGCAAGTGGGACTTTTTTTTTCCGCAGCTGTACATAATTATTTTTGAGCAGCTTGTTTCAAAGTTCTAACGAAATTAATTTTATTGTTCAACAAACAAATACATAAACAAATGAACGGAATGGTCACAATGATATCGAATTTTTTTAGACGGTTTTTAAACATAGTTTTATTGAAACTTTCCTTTTTGTAGAGTTTTTTCCTTCTAACTGTGGTAAATCTAAGAATTAGCTGTGACGTATGAGAGATCAGATTACAGTGAGACAACGATTGATTATCAGATTAAGGTATTTAGACAAGGCAGAGAGAGAGAAAAGAATTTTCAGAGTATGAGGAAAAAAACAGGATTGGACAAAGTCTGAGATAACAGCACTAATGATTGTTTGCCTGCAGTGTTTGATATTCCGTTCAATCGATACTAATATACATCCAAGTATTTTTGTAGAATTTATAGAATAAAATAGAAGACTTTTTTCTTTTAATTTACTGTTGCGACTAGAACTTAGTACTAAAATAGACGATTACATTTCATTTTCTAAAATGACAATCTCTCAAAATAAGAAAATTAAAAAAAAAATCATAAACCGAAATGTTAAAGTCAATTAATTGAATGGATTTAAATTTTGATCAATGTGATGTCAAAAATGCGTATTCTTTCTTATTTATTTCTCTAAATATCAGCATTTTTTAAACTTGAAATTTAAAACTATTTTAAAGGAACAGTTCTTGTTCTACTATTAAAAAAATTTTAACTTTTAGATGATATTCACTGTGAATTTCCAAAAAGTACGAGATATATATGTATTCTTTTTTTCAGTAATTCAGATATCAGATACTACTTGGCATTATGAATTTTAAAATACATAATTATTTTTTCTTTAATTTCTTTTACATATTTCTTTTAATCATCGTACGCAATCATGATGCCATATCGTCAAAAATCCTTTAATAAACTCCAAAAACATGTATATTTATAAGAAAAATGCATGTCTGGATTGTTCAGTTGTGTTACAAAAGAATTTCTTAACTGCAAATGTTACAGTAGAATGACCTGTACGTTATATATATAAGTAAATTTTCAATATTGTTATGCTATGCTAAACTTCATATTAGCACTGATTTGTTGTATCATATAGCAATAATACTCAGTATTAAAACCACCTTAGCAAATTTACCAACTATAGAAAATCCCCATGAAACGATCCATCAATCTTTTAAATAAATGGTCTTTACTGTTAAACTGCCAAGCATCTTGCCTGAATGCACTCAATACCTTAATCCGGCTTTCTAATGATTTCAAACCGTCTGCTGCTGACACATACTCTCCCACTTGCGGTATTGATTGTCTTTTCAATTTGCATGCAAGATTCATGTAGTCATGTGTTTAATTTCTGTGATATCATTGATTCAGGAAGGCTATTCGCAGGCTGAGGTTCACAAACAGGGCGTCTTTCCTCATTAGCTCAGACTATTTCCGAGGCCAGTCAATAATCGAGCGGAGCTATCTAACCTCAGAAAGTCTCGTTTAATGAAGTGGTGCTGGAATTTGGAATCGTTAAATCTTCTCAGGAAAGGGGGGAACTATGCTAAAAATTTCAAGTATAGATGCACTATGCTTCAATTTTTAACTCAATAACTGAAATTTGTAAAGTAAAAATGAAAAAATCTTTAACATAATTAAAGCCAGAACTAATATAGAGTGTTTAGAATAAGTGAATTCATCAGGGATCCTGTCTAAAAGGTTGGCACAAACGACTCTTGCTCTTTAATCATTGAACTGGAGTTCTTTTTTTCGAATACTTTGGATAAAATTGTAAATATATGTTCGTTATATCCGAAATTTGTATCGTAGTACATTTTTAGTAATGTACATGCATGCATCATGTATATACCATTATGCATTTGTAGTAATGCAGACATATGGTGTTGAATTCTAGTATTACAGATGTATGAATGTTTATGCAACATGTTGCACTTTTATAAATAACAACTAAACAAATTGCCGATGTAATATATTGGTTCATTTTGAAGTGCAAAACTCAGAATTGCTTATTTGATTATTTCATGGAAACACAGAAAATTTGCAACAAGTGTCGCATTTACTTGCTCTTTAAAGTATCCTTAAAAATATATATCGTGATGCAAATCAAATAATTAATCACTTAATTCACTATTATTTGTTTTTCAGATTTTTTAGTTTAATCTTTAAAACGAAGCATTTAAACTTTTCATTCTGTTCTCCTTTTTCTTTACTTCTGTTTTCAAAATTTGTATTTCGTTATTCCAACAATGCATACTTTACAAAAATCCTTTTTATTGAATAATCATTTCAAGCTATGCGAAACCCTCTGGTATAAAAATATATTTCCCTATGCAAGTTGGTATCCGTAGCGTTTTTTCCTACTCCATTCAACCCCACAAAATTGACTATTACTTTGGCGTGCTTTATTTGAAGTATTTTTTATGCATGCACCTGGTTTAAAAAATGCCCAATTGCTGCCTGCTTGCTTATTTTATTTTCACTGGTCTGAATTGGCGCTTGTTATCACTGCCAATTGCATGTTTTCGGTCTAAGACAAGTTCTGTTGGCATCTGAATTTCTCTGATTTTTCACATCTATTCCACTGTACGATTAGCATGTAACTTTCCGCACTAGCCACCACCAGACAGCGAGCTTTAATTATTTTTAAACAAATTCTTCATATATATATTCTTTTTAAACGAGGTAAGGTGTTGGTCATTTAATTGTCACTTATCGCTAAAGAATGGTTTTCTTTAATGAGCATGTAGTTATTTTGCATACTGATTTATCTACATAACAGCTAACGCTGGTTAATTGTTAAATTAAACTAGTTTAATATATTCACCTTTGCCATATAGGTATAATGGTGTAATATCCAAAAATAACTGTGCTCATCCAACTAAGCAGATAAAGCAGAGATAGCGTCTCTAGTAATGCACCAACAACATAATAATTTTGAACAATTATAACATATGGGATATATATTAAAATAGAAAGCCTATTAACGCACGCAAGTGAATAAATAATTCAATATTTGCAAGAAATTACATATATACATTTTCTTAAAATTTACTTAATATGTATTCATGAATGGAGAACAACATTTGATGTACATCGTCTGGCAGGTAATTTTGTATTAAAATAACAATTCTTCTTATTAAAATCTGAAAACAATTGTCTATCAAATAATCACTTTGAAAATGTGAGCTCCATCTGCACATAATTAACAAAAGAAATTACATACATTCAAATTTTGAATGAAAATATTTCGAGGAGCTAATTTACATTTATATTACACAAAAATCTTTTTCGAGATTCAATATGAAAC
Source organism: Cheiracanthium punctorium (assembly GCA_038373885.1). Classification (NCBI taxonomy): domain Eukaryota; kingdom Metazoa; phylum Arthropoda; class Arachnida; order Araneae; family Cheiracanthiidae; genus Cheiracanthium; species Cheiracanthium punctorium. Next base: position 749,815 of record JAWZYV010005560.1, read on the forward strand.
GCACTTGTGAAGCATGAAAGTACTGATAAAGTATACGAAAAAAAAAAAACAGCAACAAAATTGCATTTGTTTGGAAACTACAGATTTAAATTGGATTCAGAAAATATAAAAGTTATTTATAAGGGCTTTGAGTGGAGATTCATAAAGAGAATTTACAATTCAAAGTTTGCTACAGAATACATAAAGATGCGAACATTTCAACCTTTTGTGTTATTATCGCTAAAGAAGTGTCGAATTTTAAATTACTTTGATGGATTACATATTAAAAAAACAATATAAATTCAACACCAAGTTCTTGCAGCTATGAATTTTAAATACGTCAAAGTTGTTTTTAGAATACTAAATAGAATTTTGATAATAATGTGGGTAAGTACTTCTATGCATAAAAATTATCATATTTTGTGAAATAATCAGGCAAAAACTAAACAGAATCTCTTAAATTTCCATGCCTGTTTTCTTTTTAAATGATATTATGATTAAAAATTTGTGAGATCAATGTAAATGGAGAATGTTCTAAAAATTATTTTTAAGAGGAAATGCTTGCTTTTGTTTAGTATCATTTTTTTCAGATAAAATGTAATATTCATATTACTATTGTTCATGAAGAACTAAACTCTTCAAAATTAATTTATTCTTGGACTTGCCTATTTCTCTTGTAAAAATAATTTGATATTTAACTGATTTTTCAGAAAATTATTACGTATTTTCGTTTTCTCTCTTTTTTTTTTCATTCTGAAAAGATTTAAAATAGCCTTTCGCAATTAAATAGCATTTAAATTTCACAAATATTCGATCTAGAAGAGATACGTTTTATACCTAAATTTCACGCCTATTGAAAGGACGATAACGAAATTTAACTTACCAATTTTTGCATTCAACTTCCAAATGAGGAGGAATTCACATGAACTTCATGCGTATCTCCATTTACTGGGTAAGCAGTTCTTGTTCCAGGCTATCAAAATACGGTAACTTAAAATTCTTTTCTGTGATACTTCCATTCAAAGAATCTCCGAAAACCTCAAATCCCACCCTTCGATAAGTCAAACATGATGATGATGATGTCAAACTAGCATGAAGGATTTTCTTTCCAAGTAAAGCTGGTAAGAGTTTCGCTTGTGTGTTTTTAAAGTCAAATATTTCCTGAAGTTGGGTTGAAGCTTAATTCTGATCACCAACAGTTGTTGATACATGCTTATTTGGCTGCTCCAGTGTTTCGTCTAGAGTATCTTGTACACCGATTCTTAAAATTCTTTTGCTTTTTTGGGAAAATCATCATCCTAATTAAGTCCGATACCCCTACCAGAAAACGCATATTTTCATCAATTTCTTTCTTAAACGCAAAATGGTAATAACATATTAAGATTAAGATTATTGAGTACATAAAACCGTATCACAAATGTCATCTACCGTGCTCACATGCAACTTTGCACAATTAGAATACCGGGTTTTACCTGAAAATTTTTTTTTGCTTTGAATAAGACATTCTTATTCATGCATGCAAAGTGTAAGCAAAAATTATGATGCAGAGGAACACCAAGTCAACAAACTCTCATTCTATAATGGATAAAGCAACCGAGCAAACCGAGCATCGTAAATTTGTAGATGTGAAAATATAAGCTAAATCTGCCTGAGCAATGAGAAAACTTTAAATCGATAATATTATGAGGTATGACGTGATAAAGAAGAAAATACAGCATATATTTTGTTTAAAAACAATTCATCAGAAAAGTCTAATATAGTGGAGGTTAATACCCTGTACAATCAACAAATATTTGAGAAAGAAGTTTTGCTATAGAAGGCATCAAACAGTTATTTTGTAGGAGAAAAGAATTACATATAGCTTATGTTATGCTTACGTAGTAAATCATTGTTAGTAAAACTATAAATGCTGTTTGGAAACAATGCTGTCTAGGATGCAAGCTTGCGTGGTTCACTGCGACCCCATGTGCCTAATGCCAGTGTTACACTAGTGTGTTTCTAGCTCTGGAAATATATAAGAGTGCAAGTATACATACGCTTTCATAGACAATTTACGGCTTGGAAAATATGCACTTGTACGTATACGTACTTAAAATGGCATATGTACTACTACATTAGAAGAACCGAAAACCTCCCTTCATATAAGGCGGTTTCCAAAATGGATCTTAACATCGGATTTATCTATACGTATACTAGATATATCATTACACATTATAGATTATAGATTATCATACGCAGCAGACACGAGTGCTGTGATTCAGAATTAAGTTACTCAGTTTGATTCAGAATTTAGTTATCGTTAAGTAAGCAATTTCGATTATATACAGTACTTGGATTTAAAATGAAAAAAATAAAAATAAAAACCATCCTCATAGAGTGTTTTCCACATATCATTTGGAAAACACTCACAGTTTTGCTATAGAAGCTGTGAGTAGATGAAATATTGATGATGGGGAACGAACAAACAAAAAAATTCGTTTCAAGTACACACATTATAGATTATTATACTAGATATATCATTATAGATTATAGATTATAGATTATCATACGCAGCAGACACGAGTGCTGTGATTCAGAATTAAGTTACTCAGTTTGATTCAGAATTTAGTTATCGTTAAGTAAGCAATTTCGATTATATACGGTACTTGGATTTAAAATGAAAAAAATAAAAATAAAAACCATCCTGTGATGGTTTGTATACAACTGTTTAATCTAAATTGTGAATGTAAAAACAATTACAAAATCGAACTGAAAACATTAGCTCAAACCTCTATTCTCTATCATAAATTTTATTTTTGAAATGATTATGATTTAAGACTGTACGAAGCGTTACTTTCATTACAATTTCCAAATCGGCAAAGTTTTTCTCCCTTTCAAATTAAATTAGATTCAAAATTATACTTTTCTGTTCACTATATCTATAGATCCATTTCCTTTAACGATCTATTCAAAATGAATAATCATCCATTAGGTTCTTTTTTTCAATATCAGTGTCAACTTTTTACGGTAATAGCATTCTCCAAAACACTTCTTTATTGCAAAATATTCTTCAATATCCGATAATAACCGCATATAATCAGTTACAACCCTCCGGCATTTCAAAATGCGTTGTTTCTGAGAATCTCAGATTTTCTTCTTCACAGATACAGATGAAAGATCTTGAATGCACAAACAGAATGTCAAAGCGTCTGAAGAAAGGATTTCTGCCGCTAATCTGAAAACACTTAAATAGTCATTATGAGATACACTAATGATTGCCAGTCATGATTTAAACTTGATAAGAAGGGTATCATTATAAGTCCATAAATCTTGGAAAACTGATTGTTGAAAATGCCAATTATAAAGTGGCCTGTGAAGTAAAAGAAACGGGTTTTCATTGGGATCTCATCGTTTGCGAGCCAAATGTGATAAACTGCCGATACGTTCGAGACAGATTAAAGAATGTTATGCATGGTGTACTTCACACTCTAAACATTAATTAGACAGAAATGTTTGTTATTATACTTTACTTAAAGTTTATATTTTTTAAATGGCATAATACATGCCAAAATTAGATATTATCAGGATTTTACATAGATATACCTGTAAGAAATATTTACGAGTAAGTAAGTAGCAATTACCTGAAAATATTATGTGTTTTTTTTTCATTTTTATTGTGAAAACTGCTTCTGGTCTTTAATACTCCGATATTTAATATATTAATATTCTTACTGTTTGCTGGAACGCATTCACTTAAAACGAAATAATCATTCCAATACAGAATAAAACTCTTGTGCATATGCCCCACAAGTGCCCGAGAGCAAAGTGCTCTGAACTGGGAGAAGGAAGATGCCTGGTTAAAACCCAGGCCGTTTCCGTTGACCTTGTCGTTCTGAGTTTTCCAACGTTTTCTCTGAAACATAGCGCAAATACAGGTTAGGACCTCTTAGAAAGACCACCATGGAGATCACCCATCTCGGCCTAGATCCCTAGCGCGTAGATAATCGGCTGTTATCATACAGAGAAACAAACTCATGTGTATATTCCATAGAAAAACATAAAGTAATTGATAAATGTAATTCAATTGCATTTTATGAAGCAGTTTGCATCAACAATACTTTTAAACCAGAAATCGAAAACTAAAATCCCCATTTCTAATTAATATGCAGAAACATCAGAAGCAACGACTGAAATATTGATGAAGGAGGACAAACAAACAAAATTCGTTTCAAGTACACGCATTACAGACTATTATACTTGCAAAAATTAGTCTTTGTAGACTCCTCTCACGTACATATTGGTCCATTAAATCGGAACGGCGCATTTAAAGAGCAAACATTCCACTTTAATACCCTTCTTTCTGAAAACGTGTTAACGATCTGCTATCAGTGAGTTATCTTCAATAAAAGCATGAACGTAAAATGGCGTACTTCGGAATATTGATTTCAGGAACATATTTTTAGTGGTTAGAGCATCATATTTTCCAATTGTGTATGGTAATAAATTTTAACAGCATATAATAGTGAAGTTATACCTCGAATAGCGGTTAATACGCTGAATGGTAACATCTAGAATGCATTCTAATGTAAACGGGATAGAATAATACAACTAACAAATGGAAGGAAATCTCAAAAATTGTGTTTAAAGATTAAAAAGAATAAAAAAATTGTAAAAAATCTCGTAAATAAAAAAGTACTTTCGTTTTGTTCGGTTCAAAAGGTCCACCATTCCTCAGCTGCAGATCATACTACCATTCACCATTGAGTGTGACAAGTAAAAATAAACACAAGGCAAATTGATTTTCAAAGAAGAAAAAAATTAAATAAATGTAAAGAGAGTGGAAGAATAAATTGGCAAAAAGATTTGGCCGGTTTTGAAAAAAAAATGAAATAAAATAATGAAATTTACAAATTTCAGAAGCATAAATGTATATATATGTATATATATATATCGTCATTTCTTCAGTAATATTCTTTGTGTTTTACTTATAAAGTATGTATATATTATATACAGGGTGAATCTAAACTCTTGGGCAAAACTTTAAGGGGTGATAGGGCACATAATAAGGAAACAGAGTCACATAGCAATGTGCGGTCAAAAACGCAGTTTTCACTTACATGGTAATAATCACTTTGTGAAAAGCATTGAAGTGTCCGTCTAATTTCTTAACCAAGTTTCATAAGCAACAGGCTCGTCTACGCGTCTATGCTCGTAATTTCATCCATGAAATAAAATAAACTTTTTAAACTATCCATTTCAGTCTTCTGTTTTCGGAGAAAAATACATTAGATTCTGATGAACAATGGTCGGAAAACGCACTGTTGTTTCGGCACTTTTCTCCGAAGTGATTATTAACAGCTATACGAAGACGACATTGCCGACCCCACATTGCTATGTGATTCTGATTCCTTATTATGTGACATATCACCCCTTAAAGTTTTGCCCAAGAGTTTAGATTCATCCTGTATATAACAAAATTTAAAAAAAAAGCGATATTTTTAGTATTATATAAATATTACATATATAGGATGCCAGTCTACTAATATAGTATTTACTTTGCCTACTTGTGTGTTCATGGGCTTGCGGGATATTCTCATGAGTTTATAAATATTTTCGTCCTGTTTTTTCGTTGCCTTGTTTTATATTATGTTTGCTAATTTATCTATACATACAGGGTGTCCCAAAAATATGGTAACGGGCGTTAATTCTTTATCTATTAGAGATACGTGGTCGATGTTAATTTTTAAAAAAAGTTCAAAATAAGGTTGGAAAAAAATTACGCTACCAAAAATCTCCTCTAATTAATTTTCAAAGCGTGGCACTTTTAAAATATTTGTACGAACCCCCGTACAAAAAAAATCGCTTACCAAAATGTGTCCCATATGCTAATGAGGTGATGTACCAAAGTTGATATATATATATATATATATATATATATGTATATATATATATATATATCCTTAAAAATGTCAGCGATATGGAGATCAATATAACGCTGACTTAAACCATCTTTCAATGGCTCTCGAAGGTAAAAAAAAAATACATCGAATGATCGCATTTCAGGGGTCGTACAGAAATTACGAAAGAAAATATTTTTATTTCTTCTACTCTAGTAATAAGCATTTATATTCAAAATCATGTATAGCTCCTTATCATCTTCATTTAAAGATATCTCTGAGACTTTGTATGATGAAAGGCTGAAATTTGGTACATCATATCATTAATGTAAGGGGCACATTTTGCTAACTGAGAATTTTTTGTATGGAGGTCGTATAAACTTTAAAAAAGTGTAAATTTTTGTAAATGAACAAGAGAATTTTTCCGACTTTATTTTGAACATTTTTTTTTCAATTTACATTGCCCACTTATCTCTAATAGATAAGTATTAATGCCCGTTACCTCCTTTTTGGGACACCCTGTATATATATACATTAGCATATTTATTGCAATTTTTCTCAATATTTCATTATTTAAGTAAAAATAAGGAGTATTTGCTCTTATAATAAAAACAATGTTAATCATCAGCGCCCAAGATATGAAACACAAAGAAAATGCTCATCTTACTTCTTCATTCAATACTTAGTGTAATAAAAACAGTTAATTCAAAATCTGCCGTGTTTAAAATCGATATTAACTCTCCTGCCGTCCATTGCACTTGCTTTAGAAATGTCGTTCGATTTGTATTTACGCGTACGTCCAATACTCCTAACTTTCCAATTCTCTGAGTATTTAAACTTCCTCATTTCCTGGCATTCTCTGATTTTCAATCTAAACAGAAACTGTAATTGCCTGCCCAAAGATTTCGGTTAATTAAAGGCGCCCCAGGGGATTAGGATAACAGATGATGGAGACCACTGGGAGCTGCAACTGAAATGCCATTTTGAGTAAGGTAAGAAGCTGCTTTAGTGCTTTGAAGTCCTGTTTAAAATAGCCATTCTGAATTTTGCAGAAAGTTGCTACGCTGTAGTGTTAGGTATTATTTTTAATGGTGTATTATGTTTGATAGTAGAAAATTAAAAAAAAATATTTGCAATTGACAGTGTTTTGTGAGTTTTCTTGTTCTATGCGAAATGCAGCATTTTAGATGCATTTTTTTTCTCTCCAGCATCAGATATGGATTCCGGCGGTGAAATAATATTAGCTAGCACTAACTAACCGAAATCACACTGCTGCAGATAATGAAATAATTACTCAAATAGGAAATACTTAGTAAATGCCTTTGCTATATCTGAAAGATATAATTTAAAGTACATTTCTTCTTTATGTATGCTAATATATCGTCCCTGGTAGTGAAGTCATTTTGGTTTGCAAAATTGCATAGCTTTTAAAGCTGCTGTGGCCTTAGGAAATATTTCGTATATTAAGTTATTGTTTTCTCGCAATTCATAATATTTGAAACTGTTTGCATTGTATGTAAGGAATGTTGAATAATATTGGAAACCCCCTATTTCATTAAATAAAACTATTTTTCAGTAGAAAACAAATATTTACTTACATGTTGAAATTTTATACATCCACTAAATCTAAAAACTGTTGAAGTTCCCTTAGTAAAAGTTTGTTAATATAGATCAAATATTGGGTAAATATATTTCAAATCTGTTCAAGGAAATTGTATGTAATATTAGTAGACAATTTTATTTTGTTTATAAACGTATTTTAATACTATAGTCAGGTAGCAAAATTTGTTTGATCTGAATCGATATAAAATCGCGTTACACATACTATACCCTGTACTTCATAATAAGTATGCCCTGGTCACAAAACGTGCAGTTTAAAAGCATAAAACGTAAACATTTATTAAAATAACATATTATTTTTAAATGATTGGTTACTAACTTATCACTTCCGTAATCAAAAATAAGTTTTTTAAAGATCATTTCCACTTAAGTGGAAGACCTTCTGATGGTTTTCACGGGTGTTGCAATCCCGAGGCGCCAGCGATCTTTCGCCCCTTTTCTGTATTCTCTCTTCCCCCCCATTGCTCGGTTCTTTCCCTTTCCCCTCGGTGTGGTTTCCTCTTTGGAGGAGAGGAGGTCCCCTTCAGAAGCTGCGGTCGTCCTGTGCCGTCAGTTTCTGTTCGCGAGGAACTATCCACGTGTTTATCGTGCGTGGAGACCAGTGCCCCCGAAAATGGGTATCATGGTATATGGTTTCTTTTTTAATCTACAAGGTTTCTTTTTTAATCTACAACACATTGCATTGACCTCGGGTTCGAGTAAACAGGAGGTAGATACGAGCGTTTTCCTGTGAGTCATTCGACCTACTGCCAGTGTTCAAGCAATCGGACATCTACTCGGCACGCCGTTAAGGATAAAAATTCGCTTGACTTTCCGCTATCCCCGCTTATAAAATCAAAGGTAAGTTTGACGAGGTCGTTAATAATTTTACATCTGTTATCCTTATAGCAGCTGGTGTCGGACCGCGAGACCTCGATGCTGAAATACTGTCCTGCTCAACCCGACGTGATATATAAGAGCCGCTCCTGCCCAGCGCAAAGAAACGCTGTCCGTTTTGTCTATCCCCACCCAGGCCAACCACCGCGGTCCACGACAACACCTTTCCCTTAGCCGTGATGATATTTCAAAAGTCTTCAGGATGCAGGAGCAGCCCTGATTCCTTGGATATGCTATGGCTGTCGAGACCAGTGATGTGGGGTGGACAAACACCCACTGGGTAGGTAAATATTCTTGGGTAAATACCCAAAAACTGGATATTTCCAACTTAGAATGGAATGACTATTCTTAACAATATTTATGTTATATAGATGGCAGCAGTGAAGCTTCCTGTTCTATTTTCATATACTAAATAGTTTTGGTTTTGATTTGGTTTGCATTTAGTGAACAGTGAGTATTAGTTTGTTTTAACTGTCCTGTCATGTTGTCCTGATGTTTCTTAATATCTTTTAACCCCTCAAGTTAAAAAAAAAAACAAAAAAAAAACATGGGAAATAAAAAAGGACCTGCATAGAACTTTTTCAATGTTAAAAAAGATAAAAGTGTACAGTGTAAGTACTGTAATACTGAATATAAACACGCGAATGTGAATAAAATGGAGAGAAATATTAAAAAATTCTTCAAATGTCCCATTGGTTTAAAAAATGTTTTAAATGAGAGTGCAAATTTGTGCAAGAATCTCAAAGAATTAATAATGTTGATCCAGATGAGCCTCCCCCCCCTTCCCCAAGCTAGTGACATTCCAAGTACATCGTCCAGAGATATAACAAATTCTGTACCTGGAACGTCGGCTAACTCCTCTTTTGGGGGATTCATCAACACTTTTAACTTTTAATCAAGTATTTTACTCAACATGTATCATATAGCTTCCTTTCATAATTATATTTTTTGAAGTTTTATGAAATTAAAAGGTTGTAAAGGGTTGTAAAGGGTTCCTAAGTTTCTCGATTTTCTTTCTTTTTTTTTTTACTTTATATATATATATATGTGTGTGTGTGTGTGTGTTTGTGTGTGTGTGTGAATATTCCTACTCACCAATACAAGCTTTTTTTTTAAACAATAGTGTTAACTCAAAAATAAATACCCAGGTAAATACCCATTTTGGGTATATACCTGGGTATTTACCCTGAGTATTTACCCTTGAAAATACATACCCGGGTATTTTACATCACTGGTCGAGACAATAAAACAATGATTGGTTACATTATTTTATTGTAGGATTTTCTCGCAAATTATCCAGACAAGTGAGGGCAAGCAATAATCCATTCTCCCCAGATGTGTCAAGCTTTTTATTACTCTGTAGAGGTCTTGTGCAGTGACCTTGAAATTTGCAGTGATTGGGCGAACTCAGCAAGGCATCTGGGTTCTCAAATCCCAATCCGATTAAACAGCGGGACTGACCAAAAATTTAGAACGAAACTGCTAGGGACTGTGTAGTAGTTGCTGTTTTCGAAATCGAATTTCCTATGTTCTCAACTACGCAGTTTAGCAGTTAGGGATTTTAGCGGGCTTTTGATATAGTATGTTACAGATATATATTGAAGTGGTTGCCCAGAATGGTTACAGAGTCAGGGATCAGCGTAGTAGGATAATGTAAATTTTTAAAAATGAACATAAATGAACCATCGATAAAGCGATATTTTAAAATTAAAATCAGAACTCATAACACTTAACGTAGCAGAACGATGTGAATTTTATAAAAAGAAATGCTTCATTAGAGATACTCATTGGTAAAGGCTTACTAGAACAGTTAGTATTATTGTATCCACGATTAGATTAGATTGGAATTATTTTCAGATGTATTTAGATACATGCAATCTTTTTTAATTTGGAATCTACATTGCTTCATGTAGGATTCAAATTTAAAATGTTGCACGATATTCAGATAAATGTCGCTTTATTTTATCAGAATTGTGAGTGCAATATTTGAAATTATATAACTAATTACATAATTAAGTAGTACTTAGATTTCAAGAATAAGTGTAATTTAGATATATGTAGTGAGCTATTTTCCCATATATGAAAAAACGGTATTGCTAAAACCGGAAAAAATAGCTCCTACCTCTCCATTTCCAATAGTAGGGATATTTTAATGTGTTACTTTAAATAATTAATTTAAAGGGTTTCTCTAAATACTGAGAAATAAATATACAAGTTGTCCATGAAAAGGTGGTAAAACATTTTATTTTTTCATATATTAGTGAACATTTGGTATTGTAAATTGAAAAGAGAATGTTCAATAAAATTATTTTAAAAGACAACGTTAAGAAAAATTCATTTCGTTGATTTTTAAAAAGTTACACATTTTATAATCGTGGATACAATTTCGTATGAAACCCGCTTACAAAAAATTATGAGGCAGTAAAATTTTCCAAATACACTAATGAGATAATGTACGAAATTCCATTCTTTAATCATAAAATGTCTCGAAGATATCATTAAGCATAAAACGTCTCGGTCTAATACATAAATTTTAATGTACAATTTTATTGCTAGAGCGAAAAAAATAAATAAATAAAAATTCATCCGTAATTTCTGTACGACTCCTGAAACGCAATGTTCCGGCGTCATTTTTTCTTTTCTAGAAATAATGAAAAGTGGTTTAAGTCAGCATATATTTATATTCATATATATGATTCTTTTTACGATACGATTTTCCAATTTTTTACGTCTCCTCATTAGAGTATGAGGTACATTTTAGTAATTGGGAATTTTTTGTACGGGGTCGTATACAAATTTGTGTTACTTTTTTAATATTATCAAGAGAAATTTTTCTTGACGCAGTTTTTTTTTCTTCCCTTAATTTGAATATTTTATATGACATTGCCCACTTATTTCTAATAGATAAAGAGTTAAAGCTAGTTACCACTTTTTTATAGTCGACCTGTACTTTTATTCACAGTTTAGAGAAGCATTTAAAATTAAGTATGGAAAGTAGCAAGTTAAAAAGTTTCTACAAGCAGAAATAAAGAAACATACCTTATACGTATGCCTGTATTTCCAGTAAAAATTTTTTAAGTATAGGAAACACAATATTTTGCAACATAAAGCAAATACCAAGCCCAATACCAATGATTTCATGATATATTTGTGGAATAATGCGCCAATACTTAAAAGTTATTTTTATTTAGTAATGTAAGCACGTAATTCTTAACGAGAACTGAGATAAGTGCTCTTTAGCTTTACCCCTCGTTTTAATAGCTAATTGGATACAAACTTTCTCTCATCTTTGCACTCTCGAAGTTTTAATTAAATTTATTTTTAAAGAAAATAGGTAAAAAATAACGGATTTCGATGGCAGGGTGAAATTTCTAAAGGCAAAATAATTATGCATGTAAAAAATACGTCAGTTAGATTATATGTATGGGTAATTCCATACAGGACCAAACATTAAAAAAATAATTTTTAACATCAATGTTGCAGATTTTAACAATTCTTTGTATATTTGTTGCACTTAACTTTTAAAGGAAAATTGTGTTTAATTTTACATTTATTGCTTTTTATAGTATCTAAGAATTTTTTGCAGGCACGGGGTATATACGGTTTTCTCTATAGAGTAGGAACTTGTTTTACAGGCATTGTCTTGCAAAAAATACTGTTTTCTTTGTATATATATATATATATATGTATATTAGGTTTTAGGTGGATCTCGTGGCTCGGAAAGTTTTCAGCTGATTGATACATGGTCGACAGCCGCAATTTTATTGCGCATTTGTCTAGAAAAGGAAAAAAAAAGACAATTTGTGCATATGAGAAAAAAAGAATAAGAAAAGGTGATTTCTTCAAAGGAAATCATTTTAAGTAGGGGGTATGGTTTCACGGACGGCCAGCAACGTTGAACACCTTTGAGGCATGGAATCAATGAGGCTATTAAACACGAGTTGGGGAATTCTGTCCCACTCTTTCAGAAGAGCTCTTTCCAGTTCTTGGAGAGTTTGTGGGGGTGGTTAAAAGGTGGTTTCTGGAGAACACGCTGGCCATTCCATTCGTACGATTCCTTCCTCGAAAAGGAAATCCTCCACCAGGTTAGCACGATGTGGCCTGCAGTTATCGTCCATTAAAATGAAGTCATCTCCGATTGCTGCAGCGTAAGGGACTACAATAGGTCTGAGGATCTCATCCCTATATCGGCGACCAGTCAGAGGTCCATCTCGAATGATGTAGAGGTATGTGCGTCCGTCAATGGAGATGCCACCATACACCAACACTCGCCCACCGCTAAAGCTGACACTTTCGTGCACGAACGCAGGATTATTCCTACTGCCACGGTCCCTCCAGATGAAAATACGCCTTATTATCAGGATGAACTGAAAAACGGGACTCGTCAGAAAAAAGAACCTTGCTCCATTCATTTCTCCTCCAGTTCACATGCTCTGTTGCCCACTCACTGCGGTCGCGACGATGCCTTGATGCTAGTCTAACAGACCTACACCATGGAGCCGGTTTCGGACAGTCTGAGTTGAAACCGTGGTGCCAGTAGCCGAGCGAAGGTGTTTTTGGAGAAGAGTAGCGTTCATATTCCGGTGTCTCCGAGCCATTAACACTAAATAAAGATCTTTATTGGGCGTTGTTGCCCGTCTACGACCTTGCCCTGGTCTTCGGCCTGCACTTCCAGTCGCCAAAAACCGGTTCCAGATCCTGGAAATCACACTTTGCGACACTCCAATGGCTTGCGCCACTTCGGCTTGAGTTTGGCCCTCTTCTAAACTACAGACAACTCTTGAAGCTTCTGAATCGGTTAAATGACTTCGCTGAGACATCGCACTCATCGAAACAAAGCAGTCACTGAATGCCGATTATCCTTGTCTTCATTATCTTTTATTCAGTTGAAAGTCCAATTTCATTCGCTGCCGCTGAAGCGACGTTTTTGACGTCGTACTCAAAATTAGCATACTCCACAGTTTGAAAATCAGACAAATTTGCATTTGTGATTCTCTTCTTCCATTTTCGGCAAAAAAAATTAGCTTATATCTTTATTTTATATAAAACTTACAATTTCCTTTAATTCTTTTGAGTAGTGTATATATATATATATATATATATATATATATAAGCACAATGAAATATTTACTGAAACAAAATTAAAAATATTAAAATGCAAGAATATGCGTTTTAACGCAGGCATTCCTAAAATCTCCTGAAACACTCATTCTTTCTAATCAATTGAATAAAGAAAATTATATACAATATTCATCTAAATAAATAATGTCTATTACACGCAACTCCGTGATTTGGGCAAATGAGTTACATCAAGATATATATTAATTATAATTAACTTATAATTGGCAATTACACGTGTAGAAAACTGGTCGTGTCACGAAATATTTGCTCCTACACATACCCACATAAGTTTATTTATTGTTAATATAGAATCTTTCTAGGAATATCCTTGGTATGTTTACCGAAGACGAGCAAACACTTAAGATAAATTATTAAGAAGACGTTGATATTAACAGAAACTTCTTAAGTACACTGGTTATCTAATTTTCTTTAGCGCTAATAGGGAATCTCTAAGAGAAATTAATTTTATTTGTTTGCAGTCAGTTGCTAACTCTACATAGCATATTTAATTTGAGAAAAAGCATAGGCACTTGAAAAATTATGTACTTTACTGTAATTTAATTAGAGAAGACTTAAATAGTGATTATCAATGGAATGCAGTCAGGTGGAACTAGGCACGCAACCTGATGTAATATTCCTTTTAAAAATAGAATTGAATTCGAGTAATTCCATCCAGTTTACAGAGATAACTCCATGATACCGTTTCAGATGTTATAAGTTAGTTTTAACACTATAACCGCGTCGTTTCAGATATACCTAAAACCGCGGGCTGGGTCAAATTGACTCAATTTGTAGAACTCCCGTTGCAATGCAACAATAATATTGTATTTCAACGATAATGACATTAGTTCAAACTTAACATTCGTATTAAGTTTAATATTACATTAAAAGTACACAAATATTGTTACTATTAGGTTGTAACGAAAGTTCCCCGCCACCGCAAACATCGTCAGCACACAGTTCTCGAAAGCGTATTTGCTCATATTTTGTCAAACGATTTTTGGCATTTGAAAGAAAGAGGTTTACTCTATAACACTGTGTTGTGAAATCTGTAAAAAATATAGTTATCATTAAGTATAAGGTGTCTCAAATGGAACTATCACTCTAGAGGATTAGAACCATCATTTACTTTCAGTTGTGTTGCAAAAAGTCAGCTACATAATATCAACGAATTATGAGTACAGCTTTAAGTACTATTGTTGTATCATGTGACACTGTGCAGGTTTGGTACCGAAAGTTCAAAAACAGTTATCTAAGGAGTTAGAAGCTAGTTTTTCAGGCAGATATGGCGGAAAACTTTCGTTACAAGATGATATATTTCTTACTAGAACCACGTCGCTTGAGATAGGTATACCTTAAACCGCGGTATTGGTCAAACTGACCCGACTAGTAAAATTCACGTTGCAATGAAAATGACATAATAGTATGCTATTATACCATTTATTATGTCTTTACCGTTCATTTTATGAATGATAATGACAATTATTTAATTTGAACTTCGGATTCCAGACACGTGGGAAGTTTTGGGTCAAAATGACACATTTTGCGATATAAGGTATGCATATTAAAAACAAAACACAGATAAAAGTTACGAGCTTAAATTTTTTACAGATAATTAATAACGTAAAGTTAGGAAAAGGTCACGTTTTTTTTTAAGTTTCAGTTCACAACTTTTTGAAAAAAAAAATAGCATCAAATCTGGTTTTGCGTCAAAATGACCCATCCCGGGATTCTAGTATTAAAATAAAATTGTGTGCCATTTCATTTTTATTATCTTTTCAATCTCTCATGTCATTTTTAATCTCCTGTAATGCGTTTTGATTACACCAACATAACAAGTATGGTCACTTCAATGCTATTATAACTGAATCCATTTGTAGCTAATGCAGCTGATACCTCTAAGGCTCTTATAAAGTACAATACAGGGTGTCCAGAAAGTAACACCTTGATTTCAAAATTAAATGCGTCTCAAATAGGAAAGTCTATAAAATCATGCTGCAAACGGTACGTTTATTATGTAACGGTATGTTTATATATCTTATGGAGAAAATGTTACTTTAGTATAATGTAATGGTACAATTATTATAATTTGGTTTCTATGTTATTTTGATGCACCCAAAAACGTAATATACAGCACTTTTTGTTTAGCCATTATAACATGATATCGGAAACTAGGGCATCCGAAATTCGAATATGTGAATGAAGTTTCTAAACATAATTAATTATTAGTGCCACTTAAGGGGCAATTAATCAAAACTAATGAATATCTCTTCCGAACTCTCCCGAAGCCTTAATTATTCTTGCATCCTCATCGACGTCCCTTATTGATATCTAATCTGTATCCAAACTAAACCCAAAAAGATAGTTCTCAACAAAGTTAATATTTTCCTATACTCCCCAGGCGCTTTTAGTACGCCATTAATAATTCTTCCAAGGACCGTTATCGGCAGATGGATATTGAGAAAAGGCTAAAAGTGTGGGCAATAACCAAAAGTCTTGGGCGAAAAATAATCAAGTGCTGGTTCTGGGTCAGTTGACAATGATCCGTGGCCAGAGAACTTGCATTGTGACTCCGAAATTACGTTTGACTATTGGGGATATAATTCATTAAATATGGTAGGTCATTATCGGTGTTCGATACCCGTATATCGGGAGAGGAGATGCACTGCAAGAGGAAAAAAAATGCATGTTTTTGCTTTAGCTTCTACATTTTTATGCCCAACAGTTGCTCTTGTTTTACATAATGTTATTTTGAAAGCATGCGTAAAAATATATATAGGGTCAGGTGGAGTAATTACTTCTTTTTGCAAGTTCCAACGCTGTGAATTTCAAAATTCGATCAGAACTATTTAAGTTACAGGAAAAAACAGTGTTTTTAATTAATTAATATTCGACCTTTAAAGAACACATAGTAAAATTTTTGATTTCATGAAATTATTTACTTAAAATTCAAGGTCGGGGTGATCGTAATTACCCAAACAAAATCAGAAAATCGGAAAGAAAAAACAGGGTAATTACGATTACCGTTATGGTGATTACAAGCACTTGGTTTCTTTTCATATTAACACTTACAACATTTGTTGGAGCAACTGAGATTACTCGTTTTTTTTCTGAGCGATTAAAATTAACCTGGTGCTGAAATAATTGACGAAAAATGACTGATAAGGTTATAGTTTTTGCTTATTCAATCAAAATAACATCTTTCCGGCAAGATATGATAAAAGAAACTTTTATTTTTTATAAAAGTTAAAATATTGACTGTAAGAATTGTTGAAAAAATTGTGTAAAGTAAAATTTTCTTGAACTTTTAAGAAAAAATAAAACAAAAATAAAAAAAAAACAAAAATAGTTAGAAGAATGGTAACTCTTCTTCGTATATAGTCTTTTTTATGATTACATGATTATGAAAATAATTTTTTTAAAGAAATAATCACGGTCAAAGCGGTTTTTTTTTCTTTTACGAGTTTTATCTTACATAGATTTAATTTCTTGGAATGCACTTCTGGCTCTGACAACATGCCATGATTTTCAGTTTTAAGCATTTCATAATTTTTAAATAATCAATAGAAAAATTACATTCTTGTTACTAAGCCATTGGTGAAAAGTGCATTGAACATTAAATTTATTTTTTCTTAACCTTCTAATGCCCACTATAAGAAATTCCCAAGCAAAAAAAAATATTTTTTCGTTGAAATGATATTCTTTGGAGTCAAATAACGAAATAATTATAGTAAAAAAACTGTGAAAACAGTTATTTTTTATGCGTTTTTTTAATGGTAGTACCATGATTTTAAAACTCTTCTAAGTATTGTAAATGAAACTTTTTGAGAAGTTATTTTGTATCTAGTGAAAAAGCATCTATTGTCTTTCATAAAAATGATATTTATTAATTTTTTCTTCATATTAAATAATAGTAAAATAGTAAGTCAAGTTTCCTATTTTATCATTGGAAATTTGTTTTCTTAGTTGACTTTATCCATGTTGTTTCTAAAATGTTTTTCATCTATTATTTCTGGCATTTGTGGACCCAAACTACTAATATTATTAATTAAAGGTATAATCAATGGTTTTATGACTTCAAAATTATATTTTTAAGCATTTTCCCGTAAAAAAATAGCATTTGAAGGATGGTAGCATATATGCTACCATGGGCATTAGAGGGTTACTTGCGGTTAAGTGATATAAGATAAGCATGGGCTTCTTTTAGGTCAAAACAACTTTTTTTTTAGTATGCTTTTATATATGGTTTTGACTACCCCACTTAAAAAAAAGTCTGTTGGATAATAACGACCATGGATTAAAAATTATGACCAATAATAACAGCAGACTGACCAGAGAAAGACCTCTCTCGGTCTAGTAGAGGCAGGTGACTGTCAGCTACATTACAGACGGGCCGTACAATGATTCATGGCAGTTCAGTACGCGAGTGGATAGCCACCTGACCCTAGTAGTTTGAGAGACGTCATTGGTTGTTCAGCGTGGCTAACGAGATCTACAGATTACGGTGCTGACATTTTAGTTGCACCTTTTTGTACTACAAAAGTCATGTGATTAAGGAAGGGTGAATATTTTAATCCGACTGAAATGATCAAACACGCTTAGATCATCTGAGACTTCGAGATCGAAAGTATGTGACAAAAATGTCAGCACCCCTGTCTGTACGTCTCGTCAGCTACGGAACCCAGTTCGATGTTAAGATAGGTTACGAGTATGAATTAAAAATATCTTACAAAAAATAAAACATGCCGGGAACTCCTAAATACACGATTTACTGTTTAATATAAATCACATTGAAAAAAAAAAAAATCTTCCTTTTGCACCAAATGCCTATGAACACCGAAAATCTTGGCATGGTGTTTGTTTTATAATTGTTATTACCATAAAAATATTCTCTATTAAAGATTAAATATAACTGCCATGAAAAATGCTTTATAATCTTTATATCAAATATTTTTTTTTTCAAAAGTTTATCGTTTATAGATTTATTTAAAAATTCACCGGCCGTGATGACCCCCTGATCATAATAACCGCAGTTGACCCTATGTTATATTTGACTTTTTTGAACAGACTTGTGGATTAAAATTAAGTGCCAATTTCTTTCATAAATTTTCTATTCAATTATGTGATCTGTTTCGGTTATTTAGCGTATAGCAAATCCGTGTTATAAACATCTCAATTAAAAAGTACGTTTTCTATATTGTGTATGACTACTTTCATATTTTGGAGTGTTTTTTTTTACGCATTACATTAAAAAAATATTTATGGTACTGGTCAAATTTAATTATTTGCATATCCATCCCATCACTATCGTTCATGAAATTTGCATGATGCTACGTGCATTATTTATTACTGTTGCAATTTCAATTTTTGATGAGTTTATCTTTTTAAACGTAACAGCTCCATACGCATACGAAATTTCCTAAAAAAAAAATAATGTACAAAAATCTATTCATAGTGCCCGAACTACACTCGGGATAAGGCAAGATGCTACATTTGCCTTTCCACAGTTAAGCTCGGGAAAAGCCTGGAAAGGTTTTAATTTGTATCATCCAAACAAATGGACCGATTTCTATAAAAATTTTAAAAAATGACAGAATTTTAACTCCAGGCAAAAAACAAAAGAATCGTCATTTAAATGCATCCTCCATTTCAATACCATTAAATAGCCGTGCAATTTAAGTTTCAAAGAAATTTGCATCCACGAATAATGATCTTCTGATTTGGTGTGAAAAAAAAATATTAAACACAGTTCTTCAAAAATGGAAATAATATTACGGAGCTGATACATTCCAGAGATCGTTTTTCTTCCTGTTATTTCTAGCGATTTATCCCACTAGATGCAACCGTGCTTATCCTGATTCACTGGGACAACTGCGTTCCATTTTTTTTTCTGCCCTACCAATCGGCTGTTTGCGACAGTTCAATTTGGAACCACGTGATAAGTGATGCACATACCGGTAGCACGTTTTCAGACTTTAGATTCAGCGGAAGGATAAATCCGTAAAATATGGGCCTCTTGATATTGGGAGAAAAGTTCCTGTATTTCCGTGGGTACGGGAATCGGGTACAGAGAGAGAGTGGGAGTGAATTTCCCAGTTATTTATCAAAGGATTATGTGGGATGTAAAATCTTTATTTCGTGAATTTATTGCTCTACTTGAACATGCTGAATTATTTACTATTTGTAAAGCTCTATCGAATTAGGAAAGCAATAAAGAAGGATGAATCAACTCAACGTTTATGGAATTCGTTAGTGCCATATATTTGATATTTCCATACATTAACTGAGAAAATTTATAGCTTCTGTTAAACCTATATATATATATATTTGCGTAATGCTACATTTTTTTTGTTCCCGTCCTCTTGTGATGAAGCTCACATACCAACTTATTAATACTCAATTACTTTCTTTTTCTTAAATTTAATCTATACAAAATCATGTATTCTAAATTATTTCGCTGTCCTCATTTTTCTGTCACTCCGGCTTTCAAATCTGTATTTTCACTTCTTCCTGTGTGCATCATTCTTAATTGTTAATTTTTCTGCGTCAATCTGGAGCCGTTCTCAGCTAAAAATAGATTATATTACGTCCGTTTGAAATTGCAACGACATTTTCTTTCCACTTCTTTTGTCGATTTATTTGGCGTAATTTTTTGGATACCTTGCTCCATCTTTTAAAATTATTCGTTAGAGGTTTTTTTCTGATTCGTTCTGAGCTAAAAATAGATTATATTACGCCCGTTTGAAATTGCAACGACATTCCCCCCCCCTTCTTTTGGTGTTTTATTTTGTTTAATTTTTTGGATACCTTGCTCCATATTTTAAACATTATTCGTTAGCGTTTTTTTTTTCTTTTTTCTGATTCGATCTGAACTAAAAATAGATTACATTACGCCTGTTTGAAATTGCAACGACATTCTTTCCCTTCTTTTGGCGGTTTATTTGGCGTAATTTTTTGAATAGCTTGTTCCATTTTTTAAAATTATTCTTTCGCGGTTTTGTTAATTTAATTCTTTTGGATTAAATTTTAGGGTTGCTCTGATATTAGCGTTATTTACTGCTGCCAAGTTTTTGTTCTAGCCAATGTGTGGTTCCGTGTTGGCGTAATATTTAATTCATTCCACCTTAATACATCTGCCCTTGTAGGACTTTTTCTTATTTCGCTGAGCCACCACCAGCCATCATTGTAATATGTTCAATCTTAAATAGTACTTTAAAATAAACAGTTTCAGTATTTTAATGTCTGCGTCTTTCACTGAAATTAAGTGTTTCGACCCTGGAATAATTCGTCGCATAGCAAGTTAATAATTTAAAAATAGCCAAATCAATCGACTCCGTTATACCTCTGACCTTAAAAAATGATAAAATACCTACTGAAATGATATTAAATCTCTTCAAGGAATATTATTTAACAGTTAGTTTGAAAAATTTAATCCTAACACAATCAGGAATCTCCCATTAAAATTGCATTATGCGAATATTGCTTTTGAGACTTCAACTATGGTGGTCATCAACATGTCCCTAATACCATGTTAACGGATTATATACAGTAATCGTTTTATCGTCTCTTAAAATTCTGCTCATATTTTATGAAACACCATGTATATGTTTGTTTACATATTTACAGGTTGTCCAACAAATAAAAGCTTGATTTCAAAGGAAAATATTTGAAGAACAAAGATCAATATAGGGTGATGGAAACGATATGTTTATTTTGTGAGCTAAGTTTTTGCACAGAATCTTCTAAATAGGAATTACTGAAGCCACTAAACGATGCCTATGTAATTGCAGGCCTCTATAATGGATCGAACTCTGTATTCTCCCGACCTGGCTCCTTGTGACTTTCTGAGTTACACCTTGAAAGAAAATGTGTACCGGAAGAATCCCAGAATGCTGGACGAGGTTGAACTGTCGATTTATGTGGCATTTCCTTTCAAATACAGCGGTTCACTAATGAAGGAAAAATCACAAAAAATGATGATTACTCAAAAGGGAACATATATAATTTCATGAAACTCACCCACAGTTTATAACAGATAGTAAGCTATAAAATAACGTGAAAAGAAATTACCAGACACTTGTGGTATTATAGAAATTAGCATATGTATAAAATCAACAAATTGGGTATGTCAGTTTGGTATAGGAAAAATAACTTCAAAATGGAATATGACCCTCCCTAGAAGCAATACAGCACCAACAGCGATGCGTGATGCTGTCAATTATGCTGTCTATGAGTTCTGTTGGATGAGAGAGCCATTGATCTTGCAAGACAGTTGCAAGCGTAGCAAGGCTCACAGGAAAAGTATTGAGAGCAGCTATCCGCCTTCCTAAAGCATCCCAGGCATGCTCGATAGGATTCAGGTCCAGTGATCGAGCTGACGACTCCATGCGGTGAATTGTTTGTTGCTGAAGATAATAACCCACGATGCGCGCCCTGTTTGGTCTAGCATTGTCGTCCTTTAGAGGAAATCATCGTCTATTGCTCCAGCGTAAGGGCGCACATAAGCATTAAGTATGCCATCTCTATAGGTCTGAGCATTGGCGATTCCACCAGGAAGGACATTGCGGTCTGTTCGGCCACCCAATGAGATTCCACCCCAATCACAGATACTGTCTCCTGCCCAAGCAACACAACAATGTTGTTTCAATGTGGTTTAAATGTGAAATGCTAACATACAAAATGTTGTTTCAATGTGAACTTTCAATGACGTTTCCACATGATTTTGTTCAGTTTTCTCCACATTGTTTCAGCATGGACATTGATATAATATTGAAACAACATTGTGAAACCACAAGAGGAAAACAAATAAAAATAAACAAGATTTTATTTCTTTCATGCAGAATTATTAAAATCATACGGAAATTTAAGAAAAATAAAATTTTTGATAATTATCTACTTGAAAACATCATTTTAATTCGTATTTACTGTTGTAAAAATGCATTGTGAGAATGCTAACCAGAAAATCACATTGAAACAACATGAGCGTGTTGCTTGGTGAATTAGCATGATGTTTTCAAGTAGATAATTATCAACAATTTTATTTTTCATAAATTTCCGTATGATTTTAATAATTCTGCATGAAAGAAATAAAATATTGTTTTTTTTAAATTTGTTTTCATCTTGTGATTTCACAATATTGTTTCGACATTATATCAATGACCATTCTGAAAGAATGTGGAGAAAACTGAACAAAATCATGTGGAAACGACATTAAAAGTTCACATTGAAACAACATTGTTGTGTTGCTTGGGAGGGTATTCATCTGCTTCACGAATGTTTGATGGATAATAATGGGTTCCAGGTTCTCTCCATATCAAACAACGTCTACTATCACTTTGGAGGCTAAACCTGGACTATTCCGTAAACAGAACAGCCCTTCATTGATCAGCCGTCCAGTGAGCATGTTGATGTGCCCACCGTAAACGTTCCCTTCTGTGACGTGGCGAGAGGGGCACGCAAAAGGCTGGTCGCCCGCGTACAGACCACCTTCGTGAAGCGTTCTATGCACGGTTGAAGTTGACACCAACCTTCTGGTGTCTACAGCAAGGGAGGATCTGAGTTGGGCCGGAGTTGTGGTTCTATTCCTTTGTGCACATAACGACAAATATCTGTCATCGGCGCTGGTCGTAACAGTCGGCCGTCCTTGGCTGAACCTCCTGGCCTGCCAAATTTGTCGTTAGAAATTGTTGACAAAGACTATAAACCACAAACGTACTGACATTCAGCCATGTGGCTACAGCCATGTGGCCTTGTGTCTGACTTCGTCTTGCCTCTAGTCTCCCAATAGCTCTCTATTGCAGTTCTTCCGATAAATGATGCCTGGAGGTCATTGCTACGAATTTGCTATCCCCGATTTCTTACTTTACAGCCAGAGCAAAATTTACAGGTTTGATCTCAAAGATGCAATTTTATGCTACTAGTAACTAATTTTTTCTGGTTGTAATGTGAGTAATTTGCATATTGCAGCTTTATTCAGTAATATTTATTTGACAACGTATTAAAATTTCATACGGATTGGCTTATTTTATAGCGAGTTATAGTTATTTTTGTGATTCTTCCTTGATTTTTGGAAACCGGTGTATTACCGCGTGTGATGGCAAATTTTTTTTATTCTATTGCGGAACCTCTATATGCCATAAGGTGATCATTTTGTAAAGTTTACGCTCTAACTGCTTTCAGAGAATGAATTTATTTTCATAGAAGATTATCATCAATCGATTTTGACGTGCAGTGCCACTTGTTACGTGAGCAATATTCTAATCTCCTTTGTCCAAGATTTTACAACAATATCAAATATGCTTTTATTTACATATTTTGGAGGGGAATGCGATAGTTATACAACTTTGCTTTCCACCGTTTGCTTCCCTCAAAACCAAAATTCAAGGTTTTATTATAAAAAACTTGTAATCTTGTATATATTTATGTCTTTGTGCAAAGAATGCACAGAATGGTCTCTTTTCAATTCTTCACAAAAAGTTCATTTCTTTTTCGACTTCAGGTTTATGCCTTTTCAAGATTATGCCTTTTAAATTTAAGATACCGTGCATAATTCCTTCGGTGGCCGTGGTAGGTGATTTGACGAATTACCTAGCTTACAATTTGATAGTTTACAATTGAAACTTGGCTTACAACGTAGACACAGCCCTTCCCATCCGTAAATAAACTTCTGGCTATGCCATTGAACATGGCCGTCTTTTTCAGAGACCATTCTGTGCATTCTTTGCACAAAGACATAAATATATACAAGATTACAAGTTTTTTATAATAAAACCTTGAATTTTGGTTTTGAGGGAAGCAAACGGTGGAAAGCAAAGTTGTATAACTATCGCATTCCCCTCCAAAATATGTAAATAAAAGCATATTTGATATTACGGTATCATGTTAAGATTTCTAGCAGGGTATCTACACGTTAATACAGACGCAATCACTAATTCATGCAAAGTTCACAGTACAAATATAAACACATTAAGATTTCATATGTATGCCAAATAAAAATTATACAGCTCACTGGATAAACAAAAACAAAGACAGAAAACACTACTACTTCAATTTTCAATGAGCACAACAAATATGCAATTGATTATTCAAAACGTTGAAAAATACAAACACATATTCACACACAAAAGGAATGGAATAAATATTGTCTAAAACTCTTTCTGATGTGACTATTAGAACTCTAGATATTGCTTGCTTTTAATTCTTATTTTTCGAATATCGGATAGCTATATCCTGTGAAACATTTCACGTTACATATTTGCATCTATTTCTGAAATAGATCGGTAGATGTTCCTGGTTTCAAGATATTTTTTGCAGAAATATCTTTGATAAAAAGCAAATTCATATTACTTAGAAAGCTTTCTGATGGATTGAGACATATTGTTTTGTTTACTGATATACATGCTTATACATTGTAACATCATTTATTAAAGAGTGTTTCCAGCCAGTTTCTTTTTTTTTTTTTCTTCGTCTGTGTAACTAATTTTTTAAAGCCCCGATTTTGCTCCTTCTCACATGATTGATGATAACAGTTCAAAGAGATATAAACCTGTTTCAACCAATCTCAATAGTTTCTAATTTTAAAGAATATCGGTACGTACAATGTATGATCATCTTTCATATCTTCTGTAGAAAAAAGATCGAAGAAATTGCTAGAAAAATGATTCACAGTTTAATCAGCTGTTTATGGGTATTAAAATAAGCCTTCCACATACCAGTATGGTACATCTGAAACGAAATTAATTAAAATAGCTTACGTTGCAGTAAATCACTGTGGAAAAATTAATTTCCTCTTTAATATAAAATTATATTGGTGTGTATTATGTGTATTAAAAAAACTGCTTAAGAACACCATGCCTTCTCTGGTCCATAACATTTATCACTGGTCCGTATACATGATTTAAAAAAAATACCAAACAAGAGGAATAATATGAGTAATATATATATATATATATATATATATATATATATATATATATATATATATATATATATATATATATACACATATATATTGGTTTTCGTTAAGATCTGAATTAAAAATTGTAAATACCTATTATAAAAGTATAAAATAAATCATGTGACTTGTATTGGTAGTACATCTATTGTGGAAGTAAATGAGCAAAGATCGCAAGAGAAGAATGTAAATAAAACGTTTCTGATCCGACGGACCAAAATATTTTGTATTCTACTCGTCTGTTATAAAATTTAGGGGTCTCGGACCAGCAGACCACTGTTGAGTTTGTACGCAGCTTATGGGTATCCATACATCCTACCAAATGCCAGTGGGGTATATCTGAAACGATGTTATATAAAACAGTTGACGCTATTGCAAATCATCGTAAAAAATAAATCTACTCTTCAGTCTGAAAGATATTGGTGTGCTTATTTTGTTTTGTGAAGACCACAACTATAATTCTTAAAATAGCGTTTCTCAATGATCCCGAAGGGGGGCGCAGACCGTTTGCAGGGGGGAGGGGGGCGAGAAAAAGTAAAAAGAGAGTAGTGATGCATGTTTAAAAAAATAATAATAAATAAGATGCTTTTAAAAAAATAAGATTAAAAAAAAAGAACAAAATAAGATTTTAAAAAAGTAAGATGAATAAATAAGATGTTTAAAAAAAACCCATCTTATTTATTCTCATTTTTAATCAAAAATATATCCATTTTCGCTTAAAATGTTCATTCAAACTTTACTGATAACATTATTTTGTAGAAAATTCGACTAAATATTCATTGTTAAAGATTAAAAAACTGAATGTATGTTGAAAAATGTGAAGGGGGGCGCCACCGTAAGTTAGCCTTTGTTGGGGGGGGGGGGGCGATGTCAAAAAGTTGAGAACCGCTGTCTTAAAACATTATTTATGCATCGTTTCGCAAAAATTGTTTTCTACTTAGAAAAAACAAAATCCAGTAATTTTGGTTTTCACTTTGACACTAAGTACACTGAAGTTGTGTTCTGGAATAATTTTTAAGGATTCGACCGCATTTCAATTTTTAAACTTGCACAAGGCGGTATTTGTTCAAAAAATGTTTAAGCTTGCTTTACGTGCCTGTCGTACTCACTGATTCCCAACTATTTTTTTCATAAGCCTAAGAGCTAAAACAAATACCGATTTAAACACTAAATCTCCGCTAATAGTATTTTGCACAATTACTTGCGTGAAACCTGCATAACACTTGTTAGACTGCAGTCGTCTAATTTAGACCACTTTGGTCTTAGAAGCAATTGGAAATTATTTGCCTCCCTCAGTGATCAGAGATTAATGTGTCATAAAGTTTATATATTAATCCATAATGTTTTTCTAAGTAGTTTCTTTTACTTAAAAATGAATATTTATGTGATATACAGATAAGTCAGCGCTATTCCACACAACTGTCACGTGTTTTTGGTTCAGCTTTGGTTTATTCACCTTCAGGAGCTGAACATCTAAACTGTGAGACGCTTATATACTAGAGGTAATAACTTCACAGGTAAAATATACATTTCTTTATTTAAAGCCGATTCGTATAGGGTTACATAATTAAATCCAAAATAACATTCCCATCAATCGTAAACTAAACCAATTTAATAAAAATAACATTATTATTTGATTAAGGGAAGATGAACCAATTTAATTAAAATATCATTAGAAACGATACCTAGGGAAGATGGAAATTCATAACTATTTTACAATGCTTACCCATGCCTCCAGGGGTCTCTTTGTTGTCGGAGTAAAGCCTTTCTGCGGTTGGAAGATAATCTTGTTTCTCTCTTAATCGCTTGAGCTTTATATATGTTTTTGTTTTGGACCTTCGGACAAGCATGTGAAAATCACGCCGATATCCCGTTACTTCTCACGCTGATTATCTTATTTGTAGTTTAAAAGTTAACTTGATTAATTTGGGGTCAAGGGTTCACTAACTAACGAGTGCTCGAGTTTATCATGAGCAAATGACATTTTCCAGAATTTCTCATGATTCATGTAGTCATGCGCTTTTAGCAGCGTGACAGTCCACTAAAAGCCAGGAAAAAAAAAATTGTAAAAAAAAAAAAAAAGGATATATACGTACATGAGGGTGCAGAAAGAGGCACGGGAATGAATAAGCATTTGATTTTCCATCGTTTAAAAAACTAACTTCCATCTTCCTATTAAAGCTTAACAATTCTTCAATACACAAACAAATAAAACATAAAAAAAAAATATCATCAAAATAGTAGCACAAAGGTTATGCAAATGCTATAGAATTATAAAAAGAAAATAAAATAAAAATGTCTAAAAAAAAAATACAAAACGTTGTTGCAATAATATGTAGACACTGTTGTCAGCGTTTGCAGCAAGTTACACAAGCAGAAAAAATTGTCAAGCTGAGACAAATTATTAGAAGGGTTGCACCTATTA
The DNA here is from genome assembly GCA_038373885.1 of Cheiracanthium punctorium. Taxonomy (NCBI): domain Eukaryota; kingdom Metazoa; phylum Arthropoda; class Arachnida; order Araneae; family Cheiracanthiidae; genus Cheiracanthium; species Cheiracanthium punctorium. The sequence goes on from JAWZYV010005560.1 coordinate 777,665, forward strand.
TTTTTAAAAGAAAAAATATATTTGTAAAAGTCGGCATTGATAATAATTCAAAGAAACTCGAGCCAGAGGAATCGTGTTCCATAAATGATTTAGTGTACGAAGTATTCAGTTCTACCAGGTGGAGACTGGGTTCGCTTAAACAAAATGAGACAAGCTGACAATTTTTCATAGTCCTCGAAACAAGACAAATTTTTTCATCGTAGCACTTTTGATTTGCCAAAAATTGAATCACAAATCGCTTTGGCTCGGTTTCTAGAGAGATTGTTTGCGTGTATAGTCTTAGGACTTGGAGTTCTATGGATACAGTTCCTGCATGGCAACTGGAAAATGCTTCGATTATCATCTCACTCAAAATTTGACAGGAGTAACAGCCTTTCGTCTTGATTTCTCTATCATTAATTTTTGGACAAATGTCCTGTGTTTCAATATGGATTTTAAAGTTTTTGAAGTGCATCTGAAGACGAACAGGAGCCGTTGACAACAATTGCGATCGGAGGGTTCCTTTGTCAACACTTAACAGATGCAGATCTCTAGAGGAGGGTAAGGCACGGTCCTTTGATTGAACCATACTCATGATGGGATCAGGAACTTCTGCGCAGCGAAGGGTCGTCTCAAAGAAATCACAACGAACCATGTCTCTGTGAAAAAGAAAATTTTTCGTATAGCTTTCGTTAGCTTGGATTTGCCCGACGAGACCAGCAGTGGGCCTATTGGGAGGGCTTGTTGGAACTAAATAAGCCTCTGTTGGGTGACCAACTCGAAGGACAAGCGAATCAGTAAAATGCAAAGGAGCTTGATTGTAGGATCCCAGGAGGTCGAATTGAATCCCATCCGATGTTTGCGCAGATGAGTGGAAAGTGAGAATTTCTCTAGTGTTATTCTGTACTCGCTCAAGAGATATAGTATAGGTGCACTGATGACCAGTAATGCTGCGAACTTCGTAAGAATGCAGTAACTCAGGTACAAAGTAGACGCGATAAAAGAGGCATCCCATACGGGAAATGATTGTACATCCACTGCCAACACTCGACGGCTTGCAACCGGTAAATCCAGGATAATTCATGCTCTCGTCTGTAAGAGCTTCGAATTTTTGATTTTCGACGCAGTGTTCACCCCAAGCACAGTAGTAGTTTTGAGGGCATGCCAGTTGCGTTACAGTACGCTTCTGTACTGGGAAAGTAAAGTATAACCTTCTCGATGAAAATGTACATTGGGCAGAAACTAATTTTAATTTAATATTAAAAATGTTATTTTGTTTCAAATCCTGAAACCAAATACATGCTTCGTAATCGAGGCCTTTAAGTGTGATTTCCGCTGTTGTAAAAAGTTCGCAGTGTTTTTGACCTTCTTGAGTGTGACAGTTCTTTATATCAGATGACAATATAGCGTGAGTAGTACAAGTTGAGGAAGCCAAAGATATCAGGGTGCACACCAAGGCCATTGTCAAGGCAGGTTGTACACGAAAATTTGGATTATGTTCTTCAAGATAGGCGTGTAAATTCGCCAAACGTATGCGCATGCCAGTACCAAAAACAGCTCCACATAGCATGAAAAGTCGTATAATAGATTTTAATATTTTGAACAGTAAAAGAAAAATTGAAAAAAATAATTTGAAAGTAGATACTAGTCCAGTGACCGCAACTCTGAGAAAACATAGCAAAACAAGTGTCAAAATAGTGATTACTGCATAAAAAATATACATGACGTAAGGAGGCCAACATGTAAGTTGTGCAAAAAATTCTCTACATAATACACAGTGTGTGGCGCGGCACATGGATTTTCCATCAAGTAAAACTTCTCCGCGCACAGCTTTGCCAGATGACGAAACAAAAATTAAAGTTAGCGTGTCTTTATAGACTGTAAACTCGACAGGTAAAACTACACTCAAGTCCTGTGAGACCTGAAAAATTATTTCTTTTCCAGAAATTCGAACGATAAGTGTTCCAGGTTCAGAAACTGAAATAACAGGATCATTAAATTGTAATGTGAGGTTATGCTGAGAAAATGTGGCAGCTTCATTTTCTAAAAGTTGACGCCTGAATTTCTTCTTTGTCGTTGGAATACGGTATAAGCAAATGTCTATGGACAGAAACGTAGAATTAACAATTACCTCATCGTCTGAAAGGTATGACAGTTCATATGACGTTGTCGTAATATCACAGAAACACGTTGCATGGGGGTCGCAAGAAAAATGCTCACAAAATGCAGGCGTCCCAGTGCAATTGTCGGCACAGTCGCAGGGGATGGGGAGCTCGTCGCCCCTGGTTTCTGATGAAAGGTGACATGCGAATGTCTCCATGTGTCCCTGGTGCTCTGTAGGACGGTCGAAGAAAGATCTGGCAGGAATTAATTTGTCGTCCTTGATGATGAATGTGGATATTCCCACCACACATCCCTGGCAGTTCACGTCTGTACATGAACCTGGTGGTAATTCGGGGAGATCAGCCAATTTGGTAGAGTATGTGCATTCATATTCTATGGTCCTGCTGCACAACTTCAGTTGGTGCGCCACCACGAGCGCTGGTAGCCAGAACAAGAGCAGAAGTTCACCACCTGGAATGCAAGGTTCGCAAAAAAAAAAAAAAAAAAAATAGCCAGAATTCCATCTTCCAGTAAAAAAAAAATTAAAATAAATAAATTTTGAAACAAAAGAAATGAGGTGGACGTGATTATATCTCTATTCTATCTAATAAAAAGAACTAAAGGGGAAAAAAAAGTAAAGAATGGTCACTCTAATAGACCTTTGTATGATTTTTTTTTTTTTTTTCAAACAGGAATCACATGTATGTTTCCTGTTTTGCATGTCTGTTGTACAGGTTCATTCATTGGGGCACAGTTGGGAAAAAGAAAAAGGGGGGGGGATGCGAGATGAGAGGTACGTACACTTCTTCCGTTTATCATGCCTTATTCGAAAGATACTCTTATATATGTACGTGGATGCATGTGTGTATGTGTTTGCGTTTTCGGAAGGAAAATCGGAACTCAAAGTACTTGAGTAAAACTAGATTATCTCCCCTATCACGCCCGCATGAAAAAAAAAGGGAAATTATCAGTTCCACACAAGCACAAACTCTGTGCAATGAAGCGCTAGCAACCTCCTTACAACGAGAATACAGTGTAGAGTCCTTTTTACCTAATATCGTCTGGGGGAGAGAAAAAAAAATGGTAGGGGGGGGGGGTTACGTTCTTGAATAGAAATACCGTGTTTTGAATATCTTATTGTCTCTCAATAAATTTATTCGTTCGCTACTCGTGTCTTGCGCTAATTTACTTGCTAGTACGTCCGAAAATTTATCAATCAAATTTTTATCTGACTGCGGAGTGTTACTTTGCAGAGCCCAGCCGAGAACCTTATCTGAAAAAGTAGTAGGTGTCGTTTCCGCCGGTTTAGTTGCGTTAGCCAATGACCTCAGATTGTAACTATGCGAAGGAGCACTAATCGCGGATTGTGCATTGTTGGCAAATGGGGGTGTCGTATTCTGAGAGGACTTATCGTCTGAACCTTGGCCTTCCCCCGATATAGTCAAATTAGGGGTCTCTGGTGTTATATCAGAGTGATCTGGATATAACGGTATCTGAGGCACATAATCGTTATCATCGTCGTCAGTTTCGTCATATAAGTTATACCGTGAAGTGGAAGGGATGTCACGAATGGGGGCCGGAAACTGCCTTTGACTGAACTCATCATTCGGGAGTTTTAAATCGGGGCGCCTTTCACTATAGTGAAACATCCTATCGACATGCATGCGTCTTGGTTTTGCACGAGGTTTATCAATTTCCTGGATTGTGTAATTAAGGTCTGAATGTTTTTCCAAGACTCGAAAAGGACCAGAAAATTTCTTAGCGAAAGCTCGTCCTGTTTCTGTCGTTGTCGCGGGGGTGTACAAATAAATCTTTTCACCTAATTGAAAAGTTTTGTTTTTCGCAATCTTTTCTCGCAACCTAGTTTGTTTCTGCTGAACCATTTCTAAGTTTTTATAAACGTTTTGGTGCACATATCTCATTTTTGCCAAATTTTCTTCAATATAATCGTCACACGGAAAATAATGGAAGTTAGTCTTTGACTCAAACAGGTGAAAGGGTAACTGGATATCACGATTAAACATCAAAAAGGAAGGTTTTTCATGTGTGCTGTCATGGTAGGAATTATTATAAATAAAATTATAGTATCCTAAATACGTATCCCAGTCCGTGATATCATCACTTAGGCTTGTCAGACTATTTTTTATGCTGGAATTCAATCTTTCGGCTGCGGTATTAGTTTACGGGTGAAAAGCCGTAGTCTTTAGTTTGCGCACCTGTAATTTGCGTGATAGTTCCGTCAATAGTATGCTTTGAAAATTTGTTCCAAGGTCAGTTAAAATAGACTGGGGGACTCCGAAAGTAAAAATAACTTCCAGAAGCTTAGATGCTATAGTTGGAGCTGTGATATCCTTAAGAGCAAAAAGCCAACAATACTTAGTAAAATGGCAAATTATTGACAATATAAACTTATTCCCTTGCTGACTCATTTTTAGAGGCCCAAGTATGTCTAGAGAATATATTTGACCTGGAGCCGAAGGAATTTCGGGGTTTTGTATCGAGGATTTTGTAAGGGGAAATCCTTTGCGTTCGATACACCGCGTACAAGAATTTGAAAAATTCTTTATATCCCGATACATATTTTTCCAAAAGTACTTCTCCTTAATAGACCTGTAGTTCTTATAAAATGCAAAATGAACTGTTTCTGAACCCTCCAAAATATGCGGGATTAAAGCTTTCGGGACCACAATTTGTTCAAAGTACTCATTTCTGGCTGAGTGCTTGTTTCGATTTCCCACATGTTTAAGCACATCGTCCTGCAAAAAATAATTATCCGTCTGCGTTTTACAAGAAAAAGCTTTATCCTCCAGATAATCAATTATAGTTTTTAAAAAGGGATCCTTTCTTTGTTCTCGTTTGATAGTTTCCAGATCAGGTATATCGGTTTTAACAACATTAACAGTCCCAATGATGTCCCTTGATAATAAGTCACTTAGGAAATTTTTGGATCCTTGAATATGCTGGAAAGTGAAGTCATATTCGGCCAACTCACTTAACCATCGTGATAATCTATTTGCAGGGGATTCTAATTTCAGTAAATATTCTAGTGATTTACAGTCTGAAATAATTTCGAATTTTCGCCCATATAAGTACACTTTGTAGTGTCGTACTGCTAGCAAAATAGCATATGCTTCAAGGTGCATGCTAGGCCATTTTGTCTCATGAGGTTTTAATTTATAGGAAAAGTAACTAATCGGTCGTAGCGTGCCATTTTCATCCTTTTGTAAAAGGGAAGCGCCAATAGCAGCTTGGCTCGCATCACAATTTAAATAAAATTTCTTGTCAAAATTAGGATGCTTAAGCATAACATCAGACAGTAATTTAGATTTAATTATTTCAAATGAGGCTTGCGCCTGAGAGTTCCATTTAAATCGGGTTTTAGATTTCGTCAAATCCGTCAAAGGGATGACTACTGTTGAAAAGTTCTCAATAAAATCTCGATAATAATTAGCTAATCCCAAAAATCGACGTAGTTTACGTAACGTTGTTGGTACCGGGAAAGCCTCTATTTTTGATACATTTTCTGGAAGTGGTCGCAGGTTATCCTTATCTACAACGTGACCCAGATATTTTATACTCGATTGGAGAAAATGACATTTTCGGGGGTTTAGCGTAAGACCAAAGCTTCGAAATCTGTCAAAGACCAGTTTTAACTTGCGCAGGGAATCATCAACAGTCTGAGCCGGTATGATAATATCATCGATGTAAGCCGATATGTTTTCAGATTGCAGGCCGTTCAGTACTGTATCAGCTGTCTGTTGAAATATTTGAGGGCTATTTTTCAACCCAAAACTTAAAAATTTGTATTGAAACGAACCATAAGGGCTGGAGAAAGCGGTCAAATGTTTGTCCTCGTCACGCAATCGTATCTGATGAAAGGAAGCATTTGCGTCTAGAGTCGTATAATAATTTGCTCCGCGAAGAGAATTTAATATGTCTGATATAAGGGCAAGCGGTACGTTGAAGAAATTGTTATTTGGTTTAGTTTCCGATAATCTATGACTAACCGATATTGACCTTCTTCTTTCTTTTTGACTAAAATTAACGGAAAGGAATATGGGCTGTTCGATCGCTCGATAATTTCAGCCTCTTCTAATTCTTGCAATTGTTGTCGCAAATTGTCACGTAAGGCGACGGGCACCGGGTAACTCCGACTCTGGATAGGTGTGGTATCCGTTAACTTTATAGGAGGGGCCTGAAGCTTACATTTACCAATTGTTTTTAAAGATGTGCTAAATATATCGGCGTATTCCATAATTAGATTAGTTAATTTATTCTTTGCATTTAAAGGAACTTGCGATAAGTCAAAATCACTTAATTTAAGCTCTTTTCTACGTAATTCACGAATAGATTTATCCTCATCAATATCTATATCAGCAGTTATTTGTGCAATTTTCATATTTTTGTTAAAATGTAGAGGAGTGTGTGACAGGTTATTAATTAATAACGGAACTGTACCATCCTCGTTAACCGTAGATATCGAGTGATGAATTTCAATAGTATGTTTGTTGGGGAGGGGGTTTATCAACACATTACTGCCTACCGGTATTTTTTGACTTAGTTTAATAGTAGCAATAGCGGTAGATTGAGGTGACAATTTAAGTTTCTGTGCGAGTTTTCCAAATATTTGCGTTAACAGTACATTAATTTGAGGAGCCCGAAACTGGTGTATTCGCGTCGAATTTTCCTGAAAAGTTACAGTACTATTCTGGTAATTTATATGTCCTCGAAAAGTAGAAAGAAAATCATTTCCTAATATAATATCATAATCAGTACTTATGTTAGCGTGAGTAACTAAAAATTCATGTCGAAAAACTTTATTTGCGACCGTAATAGGTAAAGCGACTGAGGATTTTACTTTTATTTCTGCTCCCGTTAATGTTGTAATTTTAACATTCGGGATTGCATTAGTATTTGTGATGAGAGACGAGGGTACATTTTTGAATGCTGTAAAACTACATAAAGAGCGGCTAGCACCCGAATCAATTAGTGCCGAGTAGGTTCGGCTGCCTATGCGAAGTGAGATTATCGGTAAAAAGCAATTTTCACTTCCCTTAAAAGAAGCTTGCGCAGTGTCGAAATGCCTACCGGTTCGTGAACCCTCAAAATGTTTATTTTGTCTCTGGGGACGAAGGGTGTCTTTTATCGGCCCCGCCTTGAGTTTAAATGACGTGCTCGTGAGAAATTTCTTCCGCGTGTGTAATTTGGAAGAGTGTTCTGGACGTGACTGCCGTTTTGCGTATAAGATGTGTCGCGCATATTACTTCTATTTCGAGGTGCCATATGATAAGTAGTCTGATAATTCCTAGGGGTCCTACGATTGTAATGATAAGTAGAGCGTCCCCTTATACCCGGACAAATGTGATTTTGAAAGTAAGAACCACATAAAGTACAGGGTGCTTGTTCTCGAGGAAAAAAGTTTCGATTTTGATAAGGGATTCTGTCGGTTATTTGATCAAAATTTTGGTTATCATAAGGCAGTTGTTCTGCTGCGTGATAACGAGATGAAAAATTAGGGTTATAATGCTGGTGTGACGCTTGTTGTGTTAATGCTCCTATCACTTGTTTATTTAATTCCGTCTGACTGGCTAAAATTGCTGACAATTGTGTACCGATTGTAGTAGAAGTTTCTGCTGCACAGGTGTTTACGGTTTCGTTGTCAGTAAATTGATGTGAATTTAATTCATCCAATGTAACTTGATTTACCGCCTCTTCGAAGGTATTAGGATTGCGAGTGAGAGCGAGTTTTCTCAACGAGGGGTTTAATCCTTCCAAAAATTTTGCGAGTTTTGTTTGATTTACTATGGGAGCCACTTCGGGTTTGGATGCGTTTTCTATACCGAAATAATTGATTGTGAGGTTGGATACTCGTGTTGAAAAGCTCCGGACCGATTCACCCGGATTCTGTTTGCAATTTGAAAATAATTGTTGCCGGTGACTAAGGGTTGTTTTCTGTGCATAGAAGTCAATAAATTTGTCTTTTATTTTTTTGAACTCAGTTTCGTTTAAGAGTTCAGGATCATTTATGAAAAACTGTAATGCGGGACCTTTGAGTTTGCTTTTTAAGACTGCAATAAGTTCTGCATCGTTCCACTGAGCTATTTTACCCGTTTCTTCCAAGTTATTAAAAAAATACTCTACGTTTGAAAATATTTCACCATCAAAAATACTAACTAAACTTTGGTATCCAGCAATTTTATTTGGATTGGGAGCTGCTGTTTCAGTCATTTTTCAATCTCAGGGGAGGGAAGGGATCACCGTTCAATATGATATGCGATATATAACTAATACGTACACATATGAATGAACATGTAATGCAACAGATAAATTCTCCTTGCTTATAACTTAAAAAAAAACATAATACTTTTACATATAAATGCAATGGAATAAACATGAAAACAGGGAACTTTTTTTTTTCTCATAAATGCAATATGATAAATCATGGGTCTTTTCCATCAAGGAAATGCAATGTGAGTCATATCGTAAAAACATAAATAGTACTAATAATTATTATATTCATTTCCTAATGTATAAAAATTATAACCAAATTATTTGAACATGGTTAGGTGCTCAGGTTATTAAAAAAAAGTTTATATTTTTGCACTAGATCTATTCTTAAGAAGTTAAACCTCAGCAAAATAAATTAAGCGTTCCTTTTACGGCACCACATGTCACGGGTTTTTGGTTCAGCTTTGGTTTATTCACCTTCAGGAGCTGAACATCTAAACTGTGAGACGCTTATATACTAGAGGTAATAACTTCACAGGTAAAATATACATTTCTTTATTTAAAGCCGATTCGTATAGGGTTACATAATTAAATCCAAAATAACATTCCCTTCAATCGTAAACTAAACCAATTTAATAAAAATAACATTATTATTTGATTAAGGGAAGATGAACCAATTTAATTAAAATATCATTAGAAACAATACCTAGGGAAGATGGAAATTCATAACTATTTTACAATGCTTACCCATGCCTCCAGGGGTCTCTTTGTTGTCGGAGTAAAGCCTTTCTGCGGTTGGAAGATAATCTTGTTTCTCTCTTAATCGCTTGAGCTTTATATATGTTTTTGTTTTGGACCTTCGGACAAGCATGTGAAAATCACGCCGATATCCCGTTACTTCTCACGCTGATTATCTTATTTGTAGTTTAAAAGTTAACTTGATTAATTTGGGGTCAAGGGTTCACTAACTAACGAGTGCTCGAGTTTATCATGAGCAAATGACATTTTCCAGAATTTCTCATGATTCATGTAGTCATGCGCTTTTAGCAGCGTGACACAACGCCAGCTAAAAATTTTAAAACCGCTCCACGCCCTTCGCTTCCACAAATATTCCAGCAAGCTTTTGTAATCTTTTACAATTTGTTCAGCTCTATACCATACTTGAATCAGTGAATAAATGAAACTATTTTTCGTGCTGCAATCCATTTTTGAGAATCTTTGCTTACAGATTGCATAAATCCGTTGTGAAATGTAGGTCCAGGAAGGTTCCTCGGACCTACATTTACCACTTATTAAAAACAAACATCCTAAAACAACCACTTTGTATTTTAGAAAGCATTCCTTCATTTTTTTCAACTATGGTAAGCAGAAAAGTTTTGCTTGAATATCCCATATTTCGATGGAAATTACATATCGAAGTCAGATTTTAGTTGTTCTATCGAAATCTTTAGTTGTTCTATCACTTGTCATCATATCTTCAGCAGGAATAATCCGTTCTATGCCCCTCGTATGAAAACGAATTTCTTTTGCAGAGTTTACCTAGTGAGAAATCCAAAAACTTATCACTGATTCAATTAATGCACAAAAAACACGCAACTGCACGTACGTACATGCTTAAGGCGGTTCGCCATGCAGAGACTTGTGAAATTAAATTTACGGATTGTCAAAATCGATTTCATTCACAATTTAAATACAGGATTTTTTTATTACCACAGTACGTTTACTTCGTAAAAAGAAGTAATTAAAGCAGCCTGGGAAATCATGACTTGAAAGCTTTCAAAACAAAATGAACAGTTTCATAGAAAATGACTTTGGTTTGTTCACCCCCATTGCTAACACGACTCATTAACATTTCAATAACCACTTTGAGCTACAAACACAATAACAGCAGTGTGCGACACGCAAATACCGTCCGAATATGCAGCCAGCTAATATTTGTGTAAGGCAATTACAAGGAGAACGCAAACATGGGCCGCCGTTGTAAGTGCTAGGCACTGACTGATTAAAGTGACATGTGCGAATGCCTCAAAATGAGAAATTAACAGTTCCCCTTCTGGATTCGTTCCCGTCTAGTAAATCACACATGCCGCGGCATCCTTAACGTCAGCTGAGTTATTTATTAGTGATTGTGCCATTTTACGATTATTATGACTATAAACTCTGTTCTGCGACGTTTCTAAATGCTCAAATACATTACGGTGCTGAGAGTATTAGCTGAATATGAGTTTGCACCTTGGTTCGAAGAGATTGAAATGGGTTGTGATTGTCTACATACTCATTTTTGCTTAGAAGTAAAGTATCCTTTTCTCCAAAAAAGCTGTCCGAAAACGCTTTATTGAAACTTTTATAAAACATTTCGTGGTTAAAGAAAAATTTAAAAAACTTGAAATATATATATTTTAATACGTTTTATAATCAAAATCTAGAAACTGTTTTTTTTTATTGAAGTAACTATTTAAATGAAATGAGATTTAATATTTAATTAGAGGTTATATATAGGAAAAAACATGTATTAAATTGAAAAAAAAAATATTCCACATGAAATGCATCATCATTTTCAGCATAAAAGTTTACAAGTTTACCACATAAAATGTTTCTAAAATATTCAAATACACGAAAATAGGATTTATTTGCAACTGAAATTCGTTTATCAAAAGTAAATCTAATTCTAAATAGTTTCATATTACATAATTCTGTTTCGTTCTGCTATTTATATTTATTTTTTAAACTAAGAGATTCGTAGGTATAATCTAAAAAGATGACAAACACACACATATATCGTCAGTACTTTAGTAGTTAAAAGCATTAAAATCTGACCTTGAGTAATGCGCGCGTTCTAATTGTTTTTATAGACAGTTAAGATTAATTACTCTGTTAGTTTAATATATAAAGCTTCTTATACGCTTTTTCTGAACACTGTTTTTTCATGTTTGCTTTCAAATTGGCACTGCAACTGTCCCGAAAATTCAATTAAAATTGAAATAATTTCCAGAGTTAAATGGAGGTTTGGTGAAACTGTCATCGTTATTGATAGCTCCAGTAGTCCATTCACGCGTTCAGCTATATGACGCGGCAGAGAGGGTGAACTGCGTGAAAGGATAGCACTTACTGTCAGTAACTCTGACAGTGCCATTTTGAGTAGTGTGGGACAGGAAACTGGACTATCTTATAGTTAAAGTACACTTGCAAGGTATCTCAATAAAACTTGAACGGCTTCTGTATTCTTTTAAATGTTCTTTTCTGATGTGTTCTTCATTGTTCTTTTTTTGCACTATAGCCACGGACGTGGATATAAGACGATCGTCTACTTGTGGCAGACAGACGAAATAATGTCAGGGTCTCAAAGGAAAAGTACTCAACCGCTTTTCAATTATTAGCTACATGAGCTCCCTCTAGCGACGAATCATGATACAATCTTCTATTAACGCTAATATGCGCGCAGCATAAACTTGATTATACGACTACCAGCTCCATCTTATAGGCAGATTAAGTTTTGCTCTTTTATAGTGCTTGTCGGTGATTGTCCAACAACCAGATATGTCCAATATTTTCTTAACATCGTTTCTTTTCGTGAATGATTGTCCATCCGTGACTCTAGCACTTCAAAACCCCGGATGGAATTATGAATAATCCTGTATTTCCAAAGCTGACATAAAATATTTCCTTTATTTTTTATTCAGTTTTAATATCTGTTAGTTAAAAAGAAATAATTTTTGTATTCACTTTGACTGATTTGGTAAAAAGTAGATGAAACGCATTTTTCAAAGAAATATTATTTAAACAAAAAATGGAGTGTGATAAATGTACGGTGTTTTAAATTTAAAAAATCACATTAGAAAATTTCTTTAGTTACGGAAGTAAGTCAACAAGGAAAAAAAATTATTGAAGTTGTTAACGATAACATGTTTCTTGTAATATGGAAAAAATAATAATGTAAAATAAGGAACAATTAGTAAGTTATACTGTACTTAAACGGTAAAATGTGTTTGTTTAAGAAAGTACTTTTTAAAAATGAATCGGATTAAAATCATTATATTTAACATTTAAGAAAATATTTTCTCAGAAAAACCAATTTGAAGTACTTCTATGAATACGTAGAAACTTTTTTTTATAATACTAAAATTAACATTTTATTTAATGTTTTCCTCTAATTCTTATAATTTGTGAAATAATTATTATTGTGCATTTTTTAAAACTAATATTTTCAAATACAACGTTGCATCGGGAAATTCAATGCTAAGCATGGATTTTTAAAACATTTTAGCTTGAGTACACTTTTTTTTACCACAAAGTTTATACAAACAAACTTCATCACAGCCCTATATTCTATTCTACCCATTAATTAATCTCCACAAAGAATAATAGTTTTTTATAAAGCACTTAAAATATTTAAATTGAGACAAACATATTTTTATGCTATCAAAAGACAAAGTTTTATTAGATGTTTTTAGAAAAGTTGCATTTTAACAAGGAATAGAAAAAAAATTGTGTCAAAGTAAAATGTTTTTAACAGAATTTTTTTTAAAACATTGAGAAAATAATATAAAAATAAAGTTGCTTTAAAAATAAAGTTGCTATCACTAAAAGTAGAAGCGCCTCACGTAGAAATATGTTATAGCAGATTAATAGATAAGGAAAGCTTTTATGCAATAATTTGCAATTAAAGGGTGCAAGGTATTTAGGTAATATATTCTTCTATTTGAGTGAGAAATAAAAACGCGCAGTTACATTTATAAAAATACTAGCCGCCTCCGACAACAAGTTCGTTTGCCATTTTAAAAAATCTTATTTGGTGAGAACTGTGTTTCTCACTGGATTCCTTGGCACTGAGATCTCGCAGATTCTGAATGGAATTTAACCCTTAAATGCATGAATTTTTTTCTCGTCCGCACGATAGCCACGAGTATAAGTTAAATTTCTTATATCAGTTTTATGAATAACTAATTCATTTCTGCAAGGAAAAACAGTTTGAAAGAATTATGTGAAACTTTTATTACTCACGATATGAATCATATAAATCATTCCATATGAATGAATCCATATGAATCATTTATTATTAAAAAAAAACTATATTTTATATATCAAAATGACGTAAGAAATTTGGCTTCTACTCTAATCCGGCACTGAAAAATACGATGCATATATGCATCGCTATGCATTTAAGGGTTAAAATTAAGATAGTTAAAACAGGGGATACCCTAGGGTAAGTGGCACCCATTAATAACTTAAGAAAGACGCCCTATTTTATGTTCTGCTTAGTTTTTGAGTTCGAAAAGACGCCCTTTTGAAGCTGGAGTCTTGATGCGATACTTACCTTGCTTACCATGTCGGGCCGCCCCTGTTTACTAAATTATGATAAAAACCTACAAAAAGGTACCAATTATTTTCGTCCTATACTATCAACTTGATAGAAGTTCTTAAAAAATGCATCTATGAATATTTTTTCTGAAAGATTGAAATTCCCGCAGCAGACACACAGGGAAAAAAAAAATAAACAATTATAAAGAAAAAAGTAGCGCTGACAGTCGGGAACAGACAATATTACACAGAAAGCCGAATATTCCGGTTTTATTCCTATGCAATTTCCCAAAGGTTTAATTTCTTTGACTTCTCGATAGGTTGCTAAATCACTGTTTACTCCCATTTTGAACAATTGCATTTTCAGTCGAGATTTTGATTATTACCTGCAAAATCGTCCTACAGTCCATTTTCAAACACTAAACCGTAATTTCAGCTATATGCCTGAACTATTCCGGAAGGCAGTGTGTTTATGGTGAGGTGAGTTTTTAAGCTAAACGACTCAGTTCGTCTTTCTTTACAAACTTAGCAGAGATTTTTTATTTTTTCTTTTATATATTTTTTAAAGGTGGCACGTGAACATTCGTCATTCGGCACAAATAAAGCCCAAGTATGGGCTATTTTATTATCCAGTGGGAGGCCAAATTTAAACTTTACACTCGCTGCCCGAATTGTGTATTAAAGGAAAGGTATTTCAGGGCTATCTACTTAAAAGGGGGCGCCTTGAGTTTAGGGCCTTTTAAGGGGCTCTAAGGCATATTCACATTACATCTGGAGAAGAAGTCTTAAAACTTCAGACCTTTAGATCGCCGGCTGCGCGGCAGGCCCGAATATGGGATCCATGCACCATGTTCAGTGTTTTTATTCACTCAGCCATGGTGTTGGCCAAATTGAACCCGAGCCCAAGGTGTGATAGATATACGTTATGGTATATGTTAAGGCAACCCGACGCGAGGGTGCCTTAGTTTTTTAAAAAAAAAGAGATTCTAACACTGCGTGTATTTACGTCATGTTTGCATAAAACTGATAAAAACTCCTTACCGCTTGATCAACAACTGTGCGGTAGGACCGAATGCAGGACGTTCACACTTCAACCGTCTATCATGTTCAGTGCCTTATACGCTCGGCATAGTGGTTCCTAAGTTGCGATTGAATGACTTTTTAACCGCTAAACCACATGGGCGCTTCTAACAAAGTTGAATGATTTCAGTTTCTCCGTGTATACGTCTGCATGCCCGTCCGTCTGTCCGTTTTGCTGTAACTACGGTAAATATGCATCGATATAAACGAACTCTGTACAAGCTATTTCTATGTCTGAATAATAACGGGAACAGACAATATTGAGAGGAGCGAAAATTTTCCTGGTACCGTTTACAGTTTCTTTACAGAAGTACTTGAAATAATTCCAATACATTACGCTCTAGGGGCGGTCATTGTCTAAAGCGCTATTTCGAGATATTTGTCTATTTACCTACTATATAGATATTTATCTATTACTCGTTATATAATGGTTTGTTGACCTTTTACAACAGCCTTAACGTGGTTTAGTGTCAAGGAAAAGATTCCAAAGAATAACTACGACTCCTTCAAGACGAGTCAGATATATCATATGCCATTTGCTGTCCAAGGACGAAGAACTGACCCCCTGGGATTTATATGAGTTCTCGACAGTCGCCCATCTTCAGTGGTGACCACAGATACGATCAACATTCTTTTTAAAGTTCAGGGGAAGATTGAACCAACAGCAATCCTATAATTCCCTCCTTTCTAGAGATTCTGCTTCTCAAGACTGTAGGCAAATGACTGGAAGTCCGCAACGCGCGGCAACAAAGTCTACTTCTCGTGTCAACAATGTCCGCAGCTAGCGGAACGTCGTTCACGAGCCGTCAGCTGGCTCTCAAAGGGGCAGACACGAGACTTTCACAGAGGCAGGTAGGTTCCTCTGTCCACTTTGATAATGCCAAGAGTCTGCATACTGGAGACCTTGGGTTAGATAGCAGCTAACGCCAAGCACATGCTACTTTATTAATTTTAGAAGGATCTGCGAAAGTAAACGTTTCGGAAAATGATTCCTGTATGAGATTCTTAAACGAATTATGCGTTTTAGAATTATCTTTGTTAGCCTATGAATCTTTTTACTGCATATCTTATGAGCTAATTGGAAATCTGGAGTCATATTTGAGTATTCTAATCCTAAATACATTAAGGTAACAGCAATTGAATGATGTTTGCTTGAAGAATTAATACTGCACTGTACATTCTGCAGGGTATACTGCGCACTCTGTCCATTTTCAACACGATTGAAGGCTGTTAAAGGTCTTAAGTAAAGTACTGTAATTAATAGATATTAGTAGATATATATTTTGATGTTTTAGTCGTGTGTTTGTGTATGCACATTTTATTTTTTCACTCGAATTCAATAAAAAGAAAGAGGAAAGTTTTCTTTGACAATTAATCCATATAGGTAATCTTTTGTAATTGAAATCTTCCGAGAAATTTGTTGAATTGAATCTCAAGGAATAAACGCTTAATAATACAAGAAAAGAAAAAAAAATCTTATCGTTTTCATCGATAAACAAAAATCTCATTTTCTAGAATGAGTAGATAATAAGATATCGCTAGGTAATAAGATATCATTTATTATCCTCACTAAAATAATTCATTATTGAACACTATTTTGAAAAGGAGTACTAAGACGTTAAAAATCCTCTTAGATATACTTAAAATATTTGTAAGCAATAATTAGATAAAAATAAATTTAACAAGTCTAGACAGTAATTTAAAACTCTAGCTTAATATTCAACGATGCATTAAATATTTATAAAAGTAATTTAAATTCAAATTATAACTGAATGCTTGTTTTATATACTTTAGCTAAGAAGCTGTACTCATCTGTATAGAAATTTAACAGTGTTTTGCTTTCAAGGAATTAATTATTAATGAAAAAAAATGTTATACTTAAGACTTAATGACTGGTGGCCGAAAATACCACTTTGTTTAAGAGAAATTGGCTTAAGACTTAGAGCGTGTGTTCGTCAGATGCATACATTAAACATTAATGAAGTTTAACTTTTTGTTTATGTATTAGCTGTTTACACGTTAATTTACACGGTAGGAAGCGAATTCTTCTAAGTTATATGATTGGAATCATTTCTATAAAAAATATCTCACAAATTGCTTGTTACTTGACTCCTGACATAAGTATGTGTATTACAACTAGTAATCAGTGTTGATATAAAATCAGAGTGCCTCTAAAACTAAGTCAATTCTTCCAATCCAAAAAGAAGTAACTTCACGTTCTGCAGACAAAATTAATATCTTTTCAAAAACTATTTTCTACAGAATAAAATTGCATTATTTAGAACTAGCTTTTAGTTTCAATCTCTCTGAAATGAATTGTCTAATTATTACTTAATTGCATATCTGTCAAACAGTCATTCAAATGAGCCAGATATGCACATACGCGTTATGAATTTGCAGCTAGTGAATGCAGTGACATCTGGTGTAGGACAAATTTTCTTATTTAGAGAGCTTTAGCCTCCTAATTTATACATAAATTTAGCTACTTCTGAACCATGGATACATCTGAGCTATTGGAAATCTGAGAATCAGTAGAATTATTTAAAAGGTTTGAAACAAATTTTGAAGATACACAATCATTAAAAATTTTCACTACTGAGACCGCACAAATCAGTAACTTAATCGTGCTAATAAAAAAAAGCTTTAGCCGTTGGTAATGCGTTTAAAACTCTACTATACCTCGGAGTTATTCATTCATATGTATTTTTTTGTTTAAATTTCGATTGAGTGTTTAATATACCTTTTATTATTTAGCAAAATTCTCCTTTCTACATTTAGAGACATGTACAAAAAATTACTACATAAAAATTATTTTTAAAAAACTTTTTGATAAAAATTGGACTTTCTTTAAAAAAAAAAAAAAATCTTAGAAATTGGTAAATTATGTCGCACACTCTCATAACAAAGTAGTTTGAAATGCCGAATAAAATTCTACTTGGGCATATATTCAAACATTCGCCTCCACGTGGATAAGATTATGGTTATACATTCTTTTTTAATTACTCAACTTATTATATCTACTTGTATATTTTTGTACAAAATGCAAGTATATTTTTGTACAAATTGGAAGAAAGATGTGCATTATCTTATGTAATAAAAGTAATTAAAATTTAAAAATAGGCACTGCATCAAATCCTACCCTGAAAATTTATAAATATTTAGAGTACATTAAGTTTAATTTTAATTAATAAATTAAGAAAATAAAAGAGAAAAAATAAGATAGTATTCATAATAATATTCATGCGTGTTTTTACACCACCCCTGGACATGCATGTTTGTCATGTAAGAGGATTCCCGTAACAAAAGTTTTGAAAACCGAATAATAACACTCGTTATGGGGCAAACTTTTATTACTGGAGTATTTTATTAAAGAATAAAACTATGTAGGTACTTTTAAATTATGTTGAAAAAAAATAGTATGCACCAATAAAACTCGTACTTTTCTTTAACTCCATAATATTTTTTTCTCAGGTAAACTATTATTGTCATTTCATTATATCTTCGAATCTGAGTTGTTCGAAACACGAAAACGCGACGTTTTGAGTGTCGAAATAACAAAGGAAAGTAATAAACAACGAAATGGACATTCATAATCATTAATGCAATATAATACTTTTCCGACTTTCTAACTGACAATATTTTACTAACTTATCTCATTCAAATAGACCTGCCACAAGTTAAACTGTAGTAAAATTTTGGTTAAAAATTTTAATGAGAGAAACTATAGTTAACGGAAACAACTGTATAAACATGAAGAGAAAATTATCTCACGGATTTTAATTTAAAACTCGTTTCTAATGAAGCACTTATTAGATGTTGCTGATTGTTGTTGTTGTGTTACTAAAAATCAAAAAGTAAGCGCTATCTGTCTAATTGGGGATGCCTTGGTCGGAAGACATTTAAAGGGTCTAACGTGTATTCACGTTACATCAGTAGAAAACTGCCCAAACCTCCAAACCGTTAGATCGACAGCACAGCAAGAATTTCACTGAAATATTATATATTTTATGATTTCAAATGATCAAAAATATTCTTGTGCCATATTAAAATTAAAATTAGATGTGTTATAGAATATTTTATAATAAGGGTGAATTTTCATTCCACGTGCAGTCTTCCATGTATGATATAGTACCATACATTAAAGACTACCTTTATACAGTGTACCTAGGATACTACCTTCAGGAACGGCCTACCTACTTATTTTAAAGCCTGTTTAAGTTCCTGAAGTGTCCTAGTATCCTGTTGAACCCTAACCGCAGGCTCAGGTCCAGTAAGCAACGGTTCGTCCCATTTTTATTTTTTTACAGTGCGATTTTTTGATTACAGTTGGTAAAATATATCAGTGTTATAGAATTAGTCAGTTTAGAATGGTTTACAATAGCTCACAATATTATTCTTAGTAACATTTGGCCATATTTAACCCGTTCCTTTTTTTCTTTTCTAATTTTTATAATTTTGAAAGTTTAAAAAACAGTAAATAAATATCTAAAAGTAAACAATAGGCTTGAAATGAAAAACTTTAATGTATGAGAAATGCAAGTAATCTGATTGCATTAAACAAAATGTTTTCCCTGAAAAAATAAGAATCTCGTTCAAGACATTTTTTATTACGCCGTGCAAATATTCTCATTTGGTAGTTTAGACAACATTAGCATTACATATGAATAAATTATTACGTTAATCAAAATATGTATTAGGTTATACGTCCCTTCTGACTAACGTAAAAAAAAGCATTGCTTCATAAAAATTCACATCAAACATTGCGCAATGCATTACACTGCGATCCATGCAAATTGAATTTTTGTAAACGGGAACATCTTTATGAATATTAAAAGAAACTTCCCCCTCACGGGTTTTAATCTAAGGCTCTCGAGAAATAAACCATCCGGATTTAATTTTTAAAAAATGGCGGAGTTAAAATCTATTCCAGGAATTTGTTCTTCAATTTATAACACAAAAGGGAACTTTTATTATCACAATAGATGATACCCCAGCCGCTTTAAAATTACCCTTAAGTGAAGAAAACGCGGAGCGTATTCAGAGAATTTAATATCAACACTCCCTCGCTCTCGTTTTACATTATTATAAATATGGGATGATAGTCGTTTTATACGGAGCGTTTTCCCGGCAGCGGATGCAAAGAAAGTAATTGTCCTTGAGTTGTAATCAGAATTGAAAGAATCCTGTTTTCGTGAAGATTAACGTTCTTTTGCACTCGTAATAAGCGGGGTTGCCCTGAAGATAAATTTGCGATTTGATTTCGCTGTCTTTTGCCGGTGTGTCTCTTTGTTAGACTTATGACTTGAAAAAAATATATTTTAAAAACGAACTTGACTTTACCGTTTTTTCAATATGGCTTTAAATGCATATGTTCAAGACAACCAAAAACAGAATACTTCACAACGCCTTTGCGGTGTATTTTATGTAGAGTCGAACCTGCTTAATGGAATAGCCAATTTGCCACAAAAAGTCATTGTAATAAGGGGGGATATTCTACAGTCCTGCTTCACACTCACTGATTTTTAAGGTTTCGTTCACTGATAATTAATTACAATAAGAGGCATACATTATATTACTTTAATCGATATTACATTAAGCAGGTTGAACTGTGCATTAAACAAGAGTTTTTAGCTTGTTGTGAATATAAATGCAGTAGACGCTAATAGCCGTGAATGTACCACTACAGTTTAAATCATACTATACAGGGTTTTTCAGAATTCTTAAAAAAGTGCAAAAGGTGGTGCAAAGGACCAAAAACATTCAAATTATACAGCTATGTGGTGTAGAGAAAGTCGTCGTCATATACTCGTTGATAATCAAACTTAATAATCAATTTAATAATCTCTGTAATCATGTAATCAATGTGTAGTCCCTACTTCAATAATCAATCTTAATAATAATTGGCTTTAGTCAAATGCGTTCTGTGAAATATTTTTTAGTTTTTGAGGGACCCTGGACGAAAAGTGCACTATATTATGTATTTACTAATATATTATGTATTTACTAATATATTATGTAAGTATAATATTATGAAATATTATGTATTTACTAATATTTTAAAGTATATATATTTGAAAATGGCACGAAATATACCTGTGACAGCAAAATAAGACCAAAGTAGTGCCAGTTTCATACCAAGCATAACACAATAAAACCCTTATTTAAAATTAATTATTTTGATATAGAATTGGTTTTTCTCTTTCATTTTAAAACACGTTTAGCTTAAATAAAGAGACAAAGAATACAATTCAACTACTTTACAAAGTGCAAATTTACTGCCCTTTCACCTCCTTCATGTCGTTCCTAATTATGTTAGGTAAAGTAAATGTTAATTTTGCTAATTACCGCGAAGACAGAGGAATTTTTACGAGCGTAGGCGGACTAAAGCAATCGCTTTGCGCTTTATGGTATTTCGAGTCTATAGTTCCAGCGTTTTTTTTTATCTATTTACAATATTTTCTGTTCAAAGAACGTGTTCAGAAAGTGGTGAAAAAGTGAAGTACATTGTTTAATTATAACGGAAAGCGCAATTTTAAGAGTAGTCTCTATGAGGTGAAAGATGAAAAGAACAAAGCTTCATATACATTTTTTTTTTCCTTTTCAAAATCTGAAAGACATATTAAAAAAAATCAGGAAAAGAACGTGGTGTTTATCATGTAATGTGAATACAAAGATTTGATTCTACATTTATAAGCTTCTTAAGTAAAAATCATTTCAATAAATGTGTTCATTTTAAATTGTTATTACTCTAATACAGTCGTTATTATTTTTTAATAGAAATTAAAGCTTAGTTTTACTCATGTATTTTATATATATATATATCTTATATTTTATGCATATACATAAACGTTCAATATTTTTTTCTTTCTAATGGGCGTGTCAGCCGCCTACTTGTAGGCTTGATCGAGGGCCGGTAATATTGGTTATTTTATTTTTGGGGCGCTCATTTGGCAGACCAATGTTGCCGCTTATGAGTGGTCTCCTAATTTTGAACCAATACCAGATGAGAGACCTAGCATCTGGATTGTCAACCCCAGAGGCTTAGGTATCATTTGAAAATGGAGAACACAGGAGCCACTGCAGATTTTACGTGCATCAGCTCTTTTTAGCATACACGGTCTAGAGCAGACTCTATAGAAAGGAGTTCACGTTCCCAAGCAGTGGCCAAGCCGGTGCAGCTTCACACTTTTAAAGAAACAGAATTAATCTTTACCGTCAAATACACAGTCCAGTCACATTAATGTGACCACCACCTACTTTCGGCGTCAGCGTGAAATAACCAATCACAGAAGGCAGGTGGCAAAACATTGCAGTGGAGTGTATATAAATGATGTCCTAGGGCATCGGGAAGCATTTCAATCGTTGGCGTAATGCAGAAACGTAGCGATTTATCCGATGTCCATAAGGGCATGAGTATTGGCTTTCGAGCCAAAGGTGGAAGCATTTCGGAAACGGCTAATTTTGTGAACAGTTCGCGTACCGCCGTGGTAAAAGTATACCGTGTATGGCAAAGTGGCATCATCCAAAATCAGTGGCGTGGCACATGTGGTGCACCACGGGCTGTAGATGACACAGGCGAACGAAGGCTACGGTGCTGCGTTCGGGCGAATAGGCGTGCAACTGTTCAGCAACTGACAGCCCAGATGAACCAAGGGGCTACCAAGAGTGTATTCTGAACAACGGTTCAGCGAACGTTGCTGCACATGGGCCTCCGAAGCAGACGCCTGGTTAATGCACCTATGCTGATTGCTGTTCATCGGCAAAGAAGGCTGGAATTTGCACGCCAGTACCGCAACTGGACGTCCACACAGCTGGATTCTCCCTTCGTCGTTAATTTTCCGCAGTCGTTAACTTTGCCCCGCCTTGAGGTGGAGTTTTAAGGAGGAGCGTCAAGGGGTTCATGTGATTGGCTAAAAGACCTCCCGTTTCCCTCCGGACTTGTTATCGCAGTCGGTAACCAAACAACTAGTTCTGCCCAGTTGGCAGCTAACAACCGACGATTTCGTGAACCACCGGCGGAGAATTTCACCCACAGAGTGGCGACAGGTGGCTTTTTCAGATGAATCACGTTTCATGGTCCATCGGACAGATGGACGTTGGCGTATACGGCATGAAACGTCTGAAAGCAAACGCCCTGCAACAATTGCCGGAAGGATCTAGGCTGGAAGAGGGGGCATTATGGTTTGGGGAATGTTTTCCTGGCATTCACTGGGTGCACTCATCATTGTAGATGGCAAATGGATCAGCATAAGTACGCATCTGTCTTTGCGGACCATGTCCACCCCTACATGCGTATTATTTTTCCCCAGAATGATGGCATCTACTAGCAGTACAATGCGAGGTGTCATACAGCTCGCAGTGTATGTGCGTAGTTCGAAGAGCACCAGGATGAGTTTACCGTACTCCCCTGGCTAGAAAACTTGCCGAATTTAAACCCAATCGAAAATATGTGGGACCACCTCGATCGGGTTGTCTGCGCCATGGATCCTCAATCCCGTAATCTAGCGCAGCTGGACACGGCATTGGAGTCCGCATGGCTCAGCATCCCAGTGAACACCTTTAGAAACCTAATTGACACTCTTAATGCACGTCTCGCAGCGGTCCGCACTGCCAAATGTGGTTATTCTGGCTTTTGACAGGTGGTCACATTAATGTGACTGGATTGTGTATTTTACACCATGTAGCCCATATTCTGGAATGTCTAAAGAACTTGTAAGAGTTCAGTTACCGCCACTTGCTTGAGTATCATTTCGCCTGACCTTTCATAGGAGGCAACATCGTTTCAACAGTTGAGTACCCATATAATAACTCGACCGTCAATGCCGGCCTTAATAGTGGCCAATGTGTATCAATGGCGAGTTTTCGGCATCAGGAAAAAAAGTATTTTACACCATTAATGTGTACAATAAAGTACATATATTATTTCGTCGTAATGCATCTATATTTAGTATCTTTCATCAATAATATGGAATAATAAAATGCAATTTTTGAGAAAAGAAAATTATTTTGCTGTGAAGAAATAAAACACAATTTCTTTAAAGATACTTACACAGATATTTTTACCATCATTGAATTTTGTCCAATACCTTCAAAGCCTACTCTTTAAAGAAAGTATATGTGTCACCACTTGCTTCAACACCCCTTTGAATACAGAATTTAAATATAATTTCATAGAAAGGTCGTCTTCGACGTTTCCATATAAAAGTCAGTTAAGCCTAAAAAGCATTGTCTCGTGCATTCAAAATAGTTTGAGGGTAATAAATCTTCCAAAATTATCTTGCTACTTGCGAATTCCGCTTGACAGCCTAAACCACGCCTATAATTTTGACACAAACGTTAGGTGACAAGCACTGAGCACGCTAATATATCAAAGATATTGATTACGAACTTCCCGCGAGCCAAAAAACCTTTTACAACTTGATAACGTGGAATTTTTATTTCATGGAGATAAGATTGATTTGGCCTCTAAAATTCTTAAAACTATAGTTTTATGCGGCATAAAAATTTTTCAATACACGTGGGACTGCACGCGGATATTTACCAGATACTGCTGAATAGATATTTTTAAGAATGGTTTCAAAATAATAAAAGTTCTTTTTATCGAAGGAATTACTTATTAAATTATTCATTTAGTTTCATAGGCGTAAATTTAATCGTTTTGGTAATGCATTTATTGATTGGCATTGTTAGAATATTATTGGATTTTGTTTACCAGAAAGTTACATTATATATCTTTAACTTTTATTTATAGGCTCTAGCTACTGATTGAAAACAGTAAAGGAAAAAATAAAAGCTAACCAATATGTAAATAAATCTATCGAATAATCTAGAAAAGTTGAGAAAATCTATATGGTAATTAAAAATGTTGCTTTATATAAAAATGATTGAATCTAACCCTAAAATGTGTGACTTTTTCAAATGGATTGACAGTGAAATCGTAATTTTATTTGAGCTTATTTTTGTTAGGCAATATATTTCTTTTTAAAAATCAGCATGTAGTTTCCCAGAAAAATAATGAAAAATGTTCAAACTCGGAAAATTAGCCCTCTTGCTCTCATAAAACAAATTAAATATTGCCAAATTCTGCTATAATACGTAATATACTACTATATATTATTAATTTTCTATTTATTTTCATTTAGCAATGA